>JAXCEX010000133.1:0-73963 GCA_038382965.1 Ceratocystis huliohia | reverse complement strand
TAATCTAAATGAAAATTCTGTCAACTCCTCTTTCCATTTATGCTCTCCCACTTCTTCTCAGATAAGACACCTGTCTTATCTGTTTACCCGAACTTTAACCGGAACCCCCGTGGAAGTTTTCTCAACACAAACACTTGAACCGAAGGTTCAAGTTCAAGGATGCAGCTCGATTTCTATTAGTGTTGACACAACGCTTTACCATTTTACATGAACATTGACGCTATATTTCCTAGTTTTGGCTACCCATAACCTCTCTATTTAATACATTACTTCTATCTGCTTCGCCCTTACACAATGGCTGATACTGGAGCTCCAGATATTCCCGATGCTACAGACTGGCTCACCACATTTGTCCCTGAAATGGGACCTGTAGAGGCGGCAATGCGGTGTGAAGTCTGCAAAGACTTTTACAAGACGCCCATGATCACATCCTGCAACCACACATTCTGTTCTTTGTGCATACGCAGGGTGCTACGTGACACTAGCAAATGCCCACTATGTAGCTCTCTCGACCAAGAAATGAAGCTGCGTAAATGCCCTGTCCTTGAGGATACGATTGAAGCCTTTATTACAGCACGATCAGCCTTGATCAAATTCTGCCAAAAAAAGAACGCTCAAGATGAACAGCAAGGGCAGCAGAGAGTTGCCGAAGGACCGCCATCTTCTCTCGACGTGCCATCTCCATCGTCTAAACGCACCCATTTAGAAGCCACAACAGCAAACCCCACAACCGAATCTACACGGCGAAGCAAGCGGATACGATCATCAGGGAAATCTACAATTTCATATAGACTTGATTCTGAAGCTATAAAAGACGATATAATTGAGGTCCACTCACCTAACAGCCAAGACCCCGACTTCGAAGTTGCCCCAGGTACTCTCATCCAAATTTTAACTGGCATGTGACTGAGCTTGATCGCTAACACACCGCAGAAGATGGCCTTGTTCCATGTCCCATCTGTAACAAGCGCATGAAGGAAGTCCAAGTATTTACTCACCTCAACACATGTGGGAGCATATCCATCTCTCCAGCAAATACCACCGCCGCACTACCCAAAACAAATCCTTTTCAACACCTCCAACCAGAGACCAAGCCGCCCGAGCGCCTACCCGTGCTCAGCTACTCGCTGCTGAAAGACGCCCACTTGAGACGCAAACTAACAGAACTTGGCTTGCCATCACATGGTTCACGTGCACTACAAATCAGCCGCCATCAGGAGTGGACAACATTATGGAACGCCAACTGCGATTCTCGAAAGCCCAAACGCAAGCAAGAACTACTACGTGATCTAGACCAGTGGGAGCGGTTGATTGCCAACCCACGACAAAACAGATTGCCCGTCCATAGTTCTGGACGCATCAACATCAAGGATAAGGACTTTGATGCTACGTCATGGGCTTCAAAGCACAAGGAGTCATTCCAAGAGCTTGTTATCGACGCGCAGAGGTCCCGTGCACAGGCTAAAAATGCACCCGAATCCACCGAGCCATCGTCATCGTTGTCTCTACCAAATCCAGCATTGGCTAACTCCGCCCAGCCAGCCATTCTGTCTAGGTCTCCCAGTGTAGAGATTATTGACACACAAGCATCTATTAACCGCTCCCCGTCTGCCGTCACACGAGATCCGTCCCAAGACTTAACTCAAGATACAATTCTCTCGCCGTTACAATCTAGGACTAATAGGATGACAAAAAGCTTAGAATCATCACCCAACGGGGCCCCGGGCCTCTAGAATTACACGTAGTAAAGGCAACCAGCTCGGCCTAGCCAATTGATGCATTACATGAAACCACGAGATTAAAAGAACAGAACATGTCTGTGTATGTAGAAGCGTGACTATATGCCGTATAACACCATGATTATTAAAAAGCAAGCACCACAAAAATAACACAACTATCATAAATGTCATTCACTCTCTGCTCGCCTTCCCTGCATTTCCATCCATCTAGCCACCCACATCCTCTCAGGCTGCCTCGGCTTCCTTTTCTTCCAAGGACATTCTTGCCAGAGCATCAGCTGGATCCATAGATAACGGAGCTGGTACTCCACTTGGCACTGAAACTGTATCTAGGAGCTTTCCAAGCTCGACCGCCTGGCGCGCTTGCTCTAGGTCTTGACGCACTTTTTCCTTTGCCGATGCCGTCGCACGCTCTTCCTCCTCTGCAACCTTTGCATTCTCTGATGCCTCCATGGCTGCTAGCTCCTCATCCAGCTCGCCCTCATCAACAACACTAGTCTCGGGGCCTGCAGATGCGAGAACCGCACCGACTTCATCAACATCGGCCATAGTCTCACGCAAGCCCTGGACAACTTCATCAACCCTGCCAGCACCTCCGGTTTTCTCGTTAAGAGTCTGTAGTGCGGTCGTGGCAGCTTCCATATTCTTCACCATCTGCACATTATCGGCTGCTTCCTCAAGCTTGACCATGACGGTTTCAAGTTGGTGCAGCGTGGCGTAACGGGTTTCTAGGGCGGATTCTGTGAGTTTCTTGGACTTCAAGGCAGCTAGAGCAGCCACACGGTTCTTCTTGACGACTGCCTCTTTAGCTTGCAATCCTAGATCTTCAACTCTCTTGTTCATCAACTCGACCTGGTCCTGCAAATCCTCTATCAAACTCTTAAGCGAGGCAATAGACGAGTCTTCCTCACCAATAGAAGGCAAGTGGTCCTCGGACGATCGAATCCGCACAGTTTGGCCATCATAAGAAAGCAAGCTGTTATCGCGAGATGCAAAGACCAGAAGAGCCTCCATGTCAGACTGTGACAGCTGGCTATCGGCAATAATCTCCTTTGAAAACTGCCGGATAAACTTGTCCCTGGTAAAAGTACGTTCTGATTTCGACGAAAGTCCCGCAACAGCGTCAGTGAGGGCCTGGAACGCCGTGTTCAGGTTAGCCATCAAGACAAATTGGCCATTCTCCAGCTTATCTTCACCGCTAGAACCACGGGACGGCCATACTTGGCTACAAGCCCACGATACAGCAGCCCACGGAAGACTAGTAAAGCTATAACTATAGATGCTTTGCTTGGCCCGCAAAAAGTCCTGTAGTCGATATGCGTGTTTCGATGAAAGACACTCCCGAATGACAGTGCCCAAGGCCTGTGGACTCCCGAATCTCTGGGTCTTGAGCCGCTGGAGAAGATTCCCATTCACATTGATAGATAGATAATTACGTTCGGTATTAGTGGGTGATGGGCCATCCCATGCTATCTTGCACAACGCCAGCTTCCATGCATCAATCTTTTCCTGGTACGACTGTGGAGCCTTCAAGCGCTGTTCCCGAAAATCTGAGTACAGAGCCGGAATTCGAACACTGTTAAATGTGTGTAGTTAGCGAGTCTGCAAATGCTTGGAAAGAAATAAAAGGGGTTAGATATTTTTTACACAATACCTTCGAAAATTAGGATCGTTAGCTGTCAAGAATGTACCCAGATCGCCCATGATAACTTGTAGATTAGCTCAACGGGAAGAAAAACGCTCGCAGTGATTGAATACAAAGAAATGACAAGGCGTGTCAAGTAGCAGAAACAGTAATAAAATATCAGCAGAGTATGGATGTGAAGAAAGTTCAATACGGTTGATAATGAAGAAGTTGTACTATCACTCCTTACCTAAGGCCAAAGAAACCTGCATGTGAAAGAGAGACATTGTATGCAACTAAACATAACAAAGCGGCAGGCAACGAAGATATGCATTTATCGAATAGTCATCAACCAAGGTAGCACAGAAGCACCACGAATCTGTATTGCGCTCTGTGTAGTTAATCCTGTTAACACACAAGCATAAAATTGCAACAGATGCACTGAGCCCTATATCGCGAGTTCTGTATGGATGTTTCTATTATTGCTTGGCTATTTTCCGCTCTATTCTTATCCAGGCCATCCATAGCTTCATTTACAGTTCACCTTGGTTAGACGTGTCTAGAGCTTCTGGCTTTTCCTCAACCTCCTCTCCAGCATCACCATGGTTATAATCGCAGCCAGAAGCCTCATCAATATTCAGTGCATCCTTGAGATGCTTTTCAAGACTGCGTAGATTCTCGCGAGCCCATTTAAACTGGCTCACCCCTTGGCCTGGGTTCACGTCATACACCGCATTAGCAGCGTCAAGGCAACGCCAGGCTTGAAGAGGCTTTTCGAGCGACGCCCACCGCTCTGCGGAGACGAAGTTCCACAAGGCAGCTTTGCGGCTGCGGCTGCCCCAGGAATTACTGCCAATGCCTTTTCTAGATGCATAGCAAATTGCAATTCGCTCACTAATAAGAGCCTCCCCGAATTCCCCCAAAAGCTGGGAGTCCAGAAGCTTTATCCCCCAGCGCACTGCATCGTCAATGCTACTACCGCCACGTGACCGGAGTAGTTCCATCCCTAAAATGAGTGATCGTATTGCGCCAAATGGAGAATTGCATCTAGTGTTATAGGAATAGAAAGCAGCCTCAAGCATCTGATCGACCGTATCTGCACGAGATTTCGATGATAGATTCTGAGGGAGAATAAGCAGGCTGATAGCAGCCATCTCGTTTGCAGCGGCATAGTACTTCCAAGCCTTGGCCTCGTTAAAGTCGGTTCGCAAGATGTCGTAAGTAGAGTGAGCAAGCTTCCAGTCACGCAGCATAAAAGCATAATCTGCCAACTTCCTAAGAATGGCCTCGGACGCATCTTTAGTATAATATCCAGTCGACTCATAGCTACTAGTCTGCCCCCCTAGTCCAGAAGATGATTTGGAAGAGCCGCCACCAAAAGGCCATTTCTTGGAAAGGGTAATAAATTTGCCAGTAATTCCTCGCCTGCGAGATGCCTCTTGCTCGTTCCAAAGCATTACACAGCGCTCCATTGCGGGTATTATAGACTGCGTGACCATCTCCCGAACAAAAGTGCGAATTACTGAAGTGTCAATTTCGGAAATATAGCTTGTAGGTTCGTCATTGTCCCCAGCAGCTTCGCTCTTTTGAAGATGTGCAAGCTCTTCAGTAGCTGTTATCCATTTGGTTCGTGGCATGGGCACATTAGTATCATCCGGATGAATAGTCTGAGCAGTTCTAATTCGTAAAAGATGGCAATGGAGTCCCAAATGTCGCTTCATTTGCTCAAACAGAGCCATAGACTGCTCAAGGTCGTCGTTCTCCTCGTCATGAACCAAAACATAGTACCGAAGGTAATCGCTGTTGATCCATTCGGGAAGCTTGTCGTCTCCATGGCTAGTATTTTGATACAACATCCTCAGCTCTTCAATAGGTGACTGATTACGGGAACTTATAGCAGCAACGCATGCCACGGGATGCGCAAAGGTCTCATGAGCCGACATTTTCATGTAAGATAGGAGACGGCGTAGATACAAAGCGTAGTACGGTGATGGAATATCAATGTCTTGGGGCAGGAGCTCAGGTTTTGGTCCAACTTGAAATGACGTTTCCGCAAATTCAAGGTGTCTCTTGACAATGGTTTCGATCTGGGTTAGGTCGTCCCGGGTTTGTTGAGAGGCAGCTTCGGCAGGATTCGAGACTCGACGCTGGCCGCTAATTTTTGTTGATGTTGTAGAAGGTGATGGTGTTTCAATATCATCCCCGAAACGAGTGAAGCGGACTGAAAAGTCATCGTAAGAGTGTGAGCCTCCATGGCTGTCTCTAACTGTCACCTTCCCCTGGACTTTTTCTCCAAAAGGCCGAATGAGCTCCCAGAGTCCATGCTCAAAGCCTTTCCTTTCGAGAAGCTCCTCTGTATCGCGTGAAGCATAGACAGCAACATGGGGAACAAACGACTGGAGGATCAGATTGAGAGGGTCGCTGGGGCTCCCCGCTGCCTCGCCATTAGCTATTTCACAAACTCTACTGGTGTCAAAGATAGACGAAGAGAGACCAGGGGACCCGTGGCGCGCGGGGGATATGGACCGTGAACCGGGTGGCGAGAGTGTGGAAGCATAGAGAGAAGCTGTAAGCGATTTTCGAGACGATCGAAACGGAAGCTCAGTAGATGTTGATGTGAAGTCTAGTGGCGAGGACATTCGTTCGGGACGTGACTGCGGGGTTGAGACAGTAGAGAAGGGAGATTGCGGAGATACGGCTTTGGGCGGAGACGCCAGGCTACCTGATGGCTCCATATTCTCAAGCTATGAATTTGTCTATGTAGTGTGAAAGCTATCGGGTCACACGGGGTAATGAGAGCGAATTATAGGTAAATTCATAAACTTGTCGCAGTGATTAGCGTCCAGAAAGGCCGAAAAAGACGAAAGGCATAGGCTAAATAAGCAAGCTTGAGGCGCAGTTACAGAGAGGAGAATAGGAGAGTAGGAGTACCAAGAGGGTTTTGGAATTTGCAAATATTATTATTCCAGCAAGATCTGAGTTGCCGAAACAAAAGCCATCTAGGTGTCGAAACAAACAGAGACGAATCGTCGAGATGTATTGAGGTGCTGGTAAGCCTTGGTTTACCAACGTTCAAGTATAGTTTGAACAGGGGTTTGGTTATGTAACCCTAACACATAATATATAGAAATGGGTTGTAAGGTTAGACTGCTGCAAAAATGAATTCAGATTTCCCACTGGAAAAATAGACGGTAAACAGCGACGCATTTGCAGCAAAACAAGAACCCAGGCTTCTATGATGACATAGTACTAAACATCTACGTGCTATTATCGCGGAACTGACCAAATTGGCAGATGACAGCTAATAGCCAATCGGTTAGGCAATGATGTCAACGAACCCTAAGTGCTAGTTTCTGCATATATCGCTTAGATGCATATTCCTTTCCAATAGTATACCAAGTTTGTGATTGCTACTATAACTTCTCCTTTCCCTATGCATCAAATATTGAACCCATCGATATATTACTATCCCTTAATAGATTTTCACCATAATGTCTGACCTTTCAAACTATCTCGCCACACATTATCTTGTTGCAGATCCAGCACCATCCAAAAAATCCAAGAAAAAAAAGTCCAAAGGCCAAACTGGGCTTCTCATCACCGAGGACGACGATTCTAGCTGGAGCCAGGCACATATCACGAAAAATGGCGAAGATGAGGCTCTAGCTGCTGTTGCTGGCACCTCCGCGGAGTTTCGTAAAAAGAAGGAGTCAAGCTGGAAGGTCTTATCAAGCGAAACCCGGGACTCTAATTCAGCCGACGCAATCCTAGCTTCAGTAGCTGCCGAAACGCGCGCCGCTCAACAAGGAGATGACGAGATGCCGGTTGTAGACAACGCGGCTAATGTGGTCAAGATGAGCGATGGAACCCATGCTGGCCTGCAAAGCGCGGCAGCCATCTCGGCGCAGCTCAAGAAGCGACAGCGTGAGGAACGTGAAGAGTTTGAGCGTTCAAAACAGGGCGTTAAGGAAGCAGAGACTGTCTATCGCGATGCTACGGGTCGTAGAATAGATGTATCTATGCGACGCGCCGCGGCAAGGAAAGTGGCAGAGGAAGCTGAAGAAAAGGAAAGACAGGAGAAAAAAGCTCTCAAGGGAGACGTACAGCTAGAAGAGGCGCGCAAGAAGAAGAATGATCTGGAGGACGCTGCTTTGATGACGTTTGCACGCCATGCTGACGATGATGGGCTTAATAAGGAATTGAAGGAACAGCAACGATGGAACGACCCTATGATGCAGTTCATGGAGCCTAGGAAAGAAACGGAGAAAAAGAATTTGAGGAAAGGGCGGCCATCCTATCAAGGAGCTGCGCCACCAAATAGGTACGGTATCAAGCCTGGCTATAGATGGGACGGTGTGGATAGAGGCAATGGATTTGAGGCTGAAAGGTTCAAGGCTCTAAATCGCAGAGAGCGGGACAAAGGCCTGGAGTACTCATGGCAAATGGATGAATAGAAACTGCTGTCTGACTACCGCATGTCAAGACCGCATAATATTTCGGCATATGATAAATAGGCATAGCACTTCTGGTTCTGGATATAAAGGGAAGAACATATATTCACTTTCATTTGCTTTAAGAATGACTAGCCAACTTTTTGTAACGCAAAAGCCCAGTGTTTTATTAATTAGTTCGCATACATGTACCAACATGGGCCAATACTTTACAACAGGGCACCAAAAAACAGGATTGATTAGATGGAATACAACAAGCTGTCAAATCATTCCTTGCGACGAAGAAGCTTGTCTTGCCCATACTGGGAGTTTTCTCTCACCAGCTTGAGCCAATCCGACTTGGACATGAGCCCAGGACGATCTCCAACACGATCATCAAACGACTTGAATAAGTTGAGAATGGTGATGCCGTCGGGTAACTCTGGCAATGCGGCGATGATTTCCTGGGGTTGAATAGGCCCAATAGAAACGGCTTGTTATCAGCAAACGTTAGTACGCACTTCAATAGAGGGAGCATGGGGAAACAGAGAATAGGAAGGGGACAAAGAAGACTGTAGGCTTACTTGGAGGCACAGGGCTACCTGCACGTGAGCCAGACGCGGCAGGCTTGTTACCAATAATTCTAATTTTCTTTCGGGGATGGCTGTCCGACATTTCACCGGCGGTGGCTTCGCCGTCATCACTAAGATTAGCAGCCCCCCCAACTTTACGTCTCTGGGTAGACGCAAGCGGAGTTGACGCCCTACTCTGACCAGCGACACCGATCTTCTTGATCTTGCTCTTCTTGCGGGATGATTCGTTACCGCTAGACTCTGAAGCGCCAGGAGAGCCAGCGCGCTTGAGGCTCTTCTTTTTAAGTGGGTCAGGTACTGCCTTTTTGGCATTAGAGGTCTCGCTTCCCTTGGTCTTATCCTCTTCGCCGTCATCCTCGGGCTTGTCTTTCTGCTTTTCCTCTTCCTTCTTTTCTTCTTCCTCTTCATCTGAATCTTCATCTGCAGACTATGACGTTGATATAGATAGTTAGTATTGGCTGCTGTAGGTTGTAGTTACGGTGTAATAGGGGCTGCATAGTCTTGTCTTACCGATGCTTGGGCTAAGAAAGGATCGCTATCAGAGTCATCCGACTCGATCGCGTTTTCGTTGACACGCTTCAAGAACTTCTTCTTGAGCTTTCGGCTTTGCTCGCGCTTGATACGCTCATCCCGCATCTGGGCAGATTCTTTTTCGTCGACATCCTTTTCGTCACCATCCCCGAATAGATTGGCACCTAGTTGATTCTTGCGAATGCGCTCATTCGAAATCTTGGCATCCTCATCATCAAAGTCGAGAACACCACCTGTCTCATCATCGTCTTGGAATTCATCGCCAGGGTCCATGTCCACTTCATCGTAGTCGCGAGACTCCTGGTCTGGACGGCGTCGTTTGGCGGGTCCACTGGCTGCACGGAACTCTTGCATACGCTTTTGGCCCTCTGCCTTCTCCTCTTCCTTTTTCATTAGCCAGCGAGTAACAGGAATCTGTTTGCGGAGCATGTCCTCAGCCTGGTCTGCCGAGATGGGCACAAAAGGCGGCTTCGCAGTGAATTTGTACCATTTTTCAATAGGGATCATGCGGAACTTGTTGCCATCAATGAGGAGAGCAACATAGCTTTCTGAAAGTGCGCTTTCATAAGAGCCAACCCAAACGTTTTTTCCGTCGGCATCTTCCAGATGCCAAGGAAGAGCTTCTTCATATCTGATATCTGACTGCTTCTTTCCCTTGGCCGTGGTCGGCATACGGTTGAGATTTATCTTCTCTTCTTTGGGTTTTTGCTTGGGTTGCTTCTGTTCCTTGATCCCTGGCGCAATCTTGGCTTGGTCTATAGCGCGTTGGGCCTCTTTATCGGCTTTGAGTTGTGCTAGGCGCTCGGCTTCCTTCTCATCAACAGCTACAGGTTCTGGCGTAGGCTCCTTGGGCGGCGCACGGCCAGGTGGTGGTTGTCGAGGATCGCGGCGGTGGAGAGTTACAGGACGGGTGAATTCGTTTTGGTTGGTTGGGTCGATAACAGTCGAATCATCGCCACCCTTTGACTTGATGAAGCGCATAGCATGAATTCGCATGTGCTCCCGAAGCTCCCTTTTGGTAGTCACAACGGGGTAGTCGGCATACGAAACATTCGGCGGGGGCTCAGACCAGCCGCCATACTGCTGACGGCGTCGTTGCAGATCTTCAAGGGACTTTGTTGGGAAACGATCCATACTAGTTGAGTCTGCCATTTTGCGGAACCCGATTTGTTTAGCAGCGTTGGGGCGCTTCCGCGCTACCATGGGGTCGGCGGGTCGTCGGCGAGGTGGGCGAAGACCCTGTGGCGGCGGGCGTCGCGCTGGGAGCCCTTGACTCCCATTGAGAGCGCCATTGGGGGTAGGGGTGCCCATAGGTTGGGGAGGGCCGGAAGGCGGAGGAGCGCTCATAGTCGAAAGGTTTAACGACAGATGGTAATCGAGAGAGATAGCAGACTGATGATGGGATATGAAAGTAGGATCAAGAGTTTACAACGGTAGTTTACGAAAAAAATATTGCGGTTGAATATCGACACGATAGGGGGAAATTCAAGACAAGCAGAGTGGGTGACGTGAGCGCGCGATTATTGGTCTAGGACAAGCAAAGAATGGTAAGAACAGGCGGTAATCTAAATATCAAGAAGGCAATGACGGCATTTTAGGAGTGCCTCGAGCAAATATGAAGAGTGACGAAGTAAATCAGTAGCACAGTAGCAGTACACGAAGAAATGCGAAGAAATGCGACGAAAAGCGAGACGAAAATACCCTGTTATCGAGACCGGGGGCTTGAATATGGCAGACGATAGACAATGGGATAGCTTTAATCAATAGCGGAGCAGGCGTAGGAGCGAAGAGCCACAAACAAGAATAAAGGCAAGGCTAGAGAAGGGAAGTAGGATGGGTTAGATACACAGAAAAGAGAACGAAGGTTGCTTTGGTGGTTGAGAAGCTTCATCGGGAAATTGTGGGTACTCAAGATTACAGCCTGATTTAGCACTGGCCAGCTGCCAGCAGCTGCAGGATATCTTGATCGGCGCTAGGGTAAGTCTGGAAGCGGCTAGTATTACTAGTGATGGCCCACAGCCTTGCTTCGCCTTACCTTGTTTGCAATGCTGAGTTTGTCTTTTTGTGCAACTTTATACCCTTGCAAACAAGTGCAACAAGCTTGAGACAGAGAGACCTTTTTCTTCTTTCTTTGAAATATAACAAACATCACATCCATCGTATGTACACACATACGACACATACGACACAGACAAACAGACGCAAACACACATACATACATGGAGCTTCACTCTACAGAACACTGTTCCTTGTTGTCTGCTAGAGATCCCTTGCTTTTTCCCAACCTTGCTGCTCTTGTTCTCCCTTTGAATTGATCTTTGGACGTATTGAGACCGCAGCTAAGTGCTTGGGTGTATGCCATTGTGATAGACGCCCTTGTTATCGAATGCTATACAAACACGCAAACTTTAGGGGCTTGAAAATTGCCATTACTAAACGCACTAACCACTAATATTGACTCTTTTATCCTCGGGTTGATTTTGTAAGTAGCCCTTGTTAACCTTGGATTATATAAAAAGGCTAACGAGACACCTCAATCTTCACTATTCTTTCTAGCTTTGGCTTGCTCAATCCTCACAGCTTCATCACTTGATATAGCCTCTACGTTCAGCACCCCGTCTTGGTTCCCCACTATGAGCTCCTCAGACCGCATGGCCAACCGGCCAGTACAATCCAGCGTTGATCGGCTTGGAAACCGTCTCCAGAACATGGCCGTGGGAAGCCCTTCTCAAAATTGCGGCTTTGCTGCTAATGAAGCCATTCAAGGATCTCCAGCCTTTTCTCCTGCAGTCGTAACGTCACCTAAGGCTACACGGCGGCGTATGAATCAAGCCCAGCGGCGGAATATGAGTTCCCAACTTGTCATTCCTATTGACCCTCGTTCCCAGCAGCCGCCTTCTGGCCCCTCAAGGCCACAAGCTCATAGCCATCATCCCGAACAAAGGCATAGTGAACAAACCCGGGGCGGCCAGCAGTGGGTGCAGCCTCCAACCAATGGTGGCCCGCCTCACCACCAAAATAATTCACTAGGCTTCAATGGCCAAAATTCTCCACGATGGCAGCACCATAACCGCCAAGGCTATCATCAAAATCATCAATATAATCAGCTTCTCAACAATCAACACAACAACCAGCAGTATCACCCGCTTAACCGCACTAATCCGCATAATGCCAACAACCACTATAATCGCAATGGCTATAACCATAATATTCATGGCCAGGACCATCATAGCAACCATAATTTTGTTCAAAGCCATCGGTTCAATGGTTCTGCAGGTGACTTTCATCACAGTGGATCATATCATGCAAGTAACTCTCGTCAAAATGTCCAAGGCTGGTCGGGCGCTTCTGGACAGTCACGCATTCAGATGGATAAGTCCTTTTCTTATCTTGATAGCATTAGCCGTGAGGTCCTTGAAGACTGTGAAGTTAGTTCTGAGGATCTTGCATCCAAAAACCAGTTCCGCGAAACACTCGAAGCTGTGTGTCGAGAGGCTGTTTCTAGGTTTGAAAAAGAGGTGAATCAAAACCTCGATTTTCGCCCAGAATCTGTCCAGCTGCGCTGCTTTGGAAGCATTGCGTCTGGATTTGCGACTAAAGGGTCTGATATGGATTTGGGTTTGGTTACTCCTGAGTCAAAGCAACAGCCTGACAACCGCTCTTCGCCAATTCCGCGATTAATAGAAAAGGCTTTCCTTGATTTAGGCTACGGCGCTCGTCTTCTCACTCGGACACGCGTTCCTATCATCAAGCTTTGCGAAAAACCATCGTCTCAGTTGTTTAAGGAGCTACTGGAGGAGCGAGAGCGTTGGGAAAAAGGCTTATCTAATGATGACGAGGATTTGCCTAGGAGTGATGAGCAACCTACTGTTTTGAATCGGGACGGTGCTGCCGCCATTTCACCGACGCTATTTTCAGGCAAAGAGGCTCAAGCTGTGACTACTGAAGAGATTAGCAATACAGAACCCGGGCTCAACCTAGTTGATGGACCGCATCTATTCGTACTATCCGGACGCATTTCAATCTGCCAGCAGCACAACCAAAATCTATCCTCTTACTTCACTACATGCAAAAAGCTTCTTTTGCAATTAGACATCCCTGATCTGGAGGAGGGCACCTATCGTTCTTTGACTCCTACTGCTATTCTCACCATAAACAAAGTATGCTACGCTTTCATTCAGGGTTTGTGCGATCCTGACTTGAAACGCCGCGTCATGTCACTTCCTAGTAATCGGTTCGCAAGCGAGGAAATGGAGCTTAGCCTTCCTCCAAAAGATGCTGCAGCCTCCATTCCGGCTGCATGCCACAGCGTAATGACAAAATTCTTGCAAGTGGACGCAGAGGATATCCTACAGCGCTGGGGCAACAGACCAAAGGGCCTTCTTGATGTGCACAACGAACAAGAATGTATGGTGGTGGCTTCAGAATTACAGCATTCACTTGAGCAGGAAACCCTCACTGCTGAAGATGTTATCCTCTATGCTCGTAATGTCAACAACGCACTGGCGCGGTTCAAGCAACTTTCAGTCGTGCAGGTTACTGGAATGGAACAGCGGCCTAACGAGCCTCCAATGGACTACTACAGCCGCTCAAATCGGTTATTCAGATCTTTTTCCCCTGGGCGTGGCAATGCCTCTGAGCAGATAACACAGTTCTTTCTCTACTATTTCATCCGCGGAGTTTACAAGCCCGAGCTCCGAGAGGTTCTTGAAGAATTTAACGGGATCGAAGAACCTTTGAAATCTCCTACATTGGCCGATTTATCACTTAAATTGATGGCCCTGCAGCTGGCAGCTGACTTCGAACTGGCCCGCGAAAAAGGCATATATACCGAGGAGCAAAATAAAACAGTGGTAGAGTATATTGAAATTCTAAGACGTCCATTGTCTAGACTACCTACGGCTGGTGCTCGCGCATGGTACAAGTATGCTCTCTCCATGCAGCCCGAGGAGAAACAACTGATTGAGAGAATCAAAGTTATAGGAGACCCAGCTTTGATATCGCAACCACGGGAGCGATATCGCGACGAGCTTGAGTTTCCCAAAGAAGGTGTAGGTGCACAATGCGATGTCAACTTTTCCGCACATCTTGCCTTGCAGAACTCAACACTGCTACGCTGTTATTCCCACACTGATGCTCGGGTTCGCCAGATGGTTCTCTTCGTCAAGCGCTGGGCTAAAATGCGGCAAATAAACACGCCGTATCGGGGCTCCCTAAGCAGCTATGGATATGTTCTTATGGTACTTCACTTTTTGGTCAATATTGCTGAGCCGTTTGTCTGCCCTAATCTCCAAAAGTCGGCACCACCGAAGTCTGCATACTCACCTGAGCAGTACTCTGAAATGGTTGAGTGCCAAGGCTACGACGTACGTTTCATGCGGGATGAAGAGGCTCTGATTGCCGCCTGCGAGCAAAAGGCTATCACTGCCAACACAGATTCGTTGGGGGCTTTGCTCTGCGGCTTCTTTGAGTACTATGCTCACTCAGGCCCAATGCTCACCATTCCAGGCAAGCGTGGTTTTGATTGGGGACGTGAGGTTCTAAGCTTGCGGACCTTCCAGGGAGGCATCCTCACCAAGCAGGCTAAAAACTGGACCGGTGCAAAGACTGTTTTCATGGTTGAAAATGGTTCTAGTTTCACTGGGCCCGGCAGCCCACCACGCTTTACCTCTGCCAAAGCTGATATATCCGCCAACCTCGGCTCCAATGCCAGCCCTGAAAAAGTCTCGAAGTTAGACACATCGGCTGCTGAAAAGAAGAATGAGGCTAGTCGCCCAGACATGGCAGAAATCTCTCTCAAAGAGGTTCGTTGTCGCTACCTTTTCGCTATTGAGGATCCGTTCGAGATTGACCATAACGTTGCCCGCACCGTAACACACCATGGCATTTCGAGCATCCGTGATGAATTCCGCCGTGCATGGAGGTTGATCCAGGGCGCACAGAATTGCATGCCGACTGAGGCCTTGATTGAGCCAGTATCGTTAGTGTCGCTTCAGGACAAGAACTTTTTTAGCCTTTTGGAAACTCTTCATGCACATTGAGCAATTGTATGATTTAAAAGATATATTAGTGTAGAGTAATAGACCATATTAGCATTGTATTTACATGATCACTTTGAAATAGAAACTCTTCATGAAGGCGCTAGGTAAGAAAGTCCCTTCCCTAATCAAGAAAGGTTAATAACTAACTTGACAATTAGTATACTTCATATATTAAATTATTAGATAGACGTTTCCATTCTCTACAATGGTATATAAGTTGTGTGTATTCATTTAAAACAAATGTTGCGATAGTTCTCTTAACAAGCATCCGCTGATCACGGTGTGATCGAGAATGTCTGTCCTTTTATATCGGCTCAATCTCCCAGCGCTCCGTTAGGGACCCATTCATGAAAAAGAACAAGAGCCCCTGCTGCCACTAAGCGGCAGCATCGCTGGTTACCACAATAGAAAAGTGGATAATTATGTTTGAGGTGAACGTGTATCTGTGCTACATGGCATCATGAGGGCAGGATAGTAGCATCAAGAACATAACGCAGACACCTGTTTTGAGTGTTCTGGTAGCTCATCATTAGTGAGGATCGTCGCCTTACTAGCTTTGCTTTCTGTGATATAGCTGCAGTGTTGAGAGCCTCCATCTTTCAAAGGCAAACACTAAGATTATCCAAACGCTAGAACCTAATAAGCATACGAAACAGGGGTTAAATAACAATCAAGTAAACGTCACTACCATGGAGAGGTGTCATGGGCCGGTGCCGCTAGTAGAGTGAGTAAAAGTACAGGACAGCTTCGGAGAAGGATCTTTTGGTATCCCATATTGCAAGAAGACCAAAAAAAGAATGCCTTACCCAAAGGAATAGTAGATACAGTCTGTGTCACGTAGCGCAGGCGTTCAAGTTTTTGAAGTTGGCTCAAAATCTTAAAACACAGCACATCAGTCAAACTGCTGGAATAATGGCGAAATTGACTCGCCATAATGGTTACGGCGGATAGCCTCAGCTAAAAGGAGAGAAAGGTCAATCACAACCAGCTTTGGTGTGTTATGGATATCTTCCTCACTAATGGGAAAACTGTTTGTGACAACGATCTTATCAATGCACTCGCATGCTTGCATTTGGGCAAGGCAGTCGCCTCCGAAAACACCATGGGTTGCCATGCAAAACACCTTCTTGGCACCACCACGCTTGACGACTGTCTCGGCAGCAGCAACCCAAGATCCTGGCTTATCTATCATATCATCGATGATAATAACAGGCTTGTCGCGAACATCGCCGACAAGAGTGATCATGTGCTCGACTTTGGGATTTTTCAGGGTTTCTTCTTCTTCATCTGAAACTTCTTCATCTTCCTTGTGGGAAGCATCAGGAGCGAAGAAAGATGAAGCATGTGACATGGTCATCGGGTCAATGTCAGGTTGGCTGGCATCGGCAGTCGACAGGGCAGGGGAAGGAAAGTCATCATCCACAATGTGGCCTTGAACTAGTCGTCCTTGTGTGATTTCATCCTGGCTGTGGAGTTTTTCATCCTCTGCTGTGGTCTCTTGAGTCATTCCATTAACTCCATTTTCAATATGCTCTTGAGTTGGAGGTTTAGCATCGGCATTCATTTCAGGGATTTCTTCGGCTTCGGGAACCTCGACAATGGTGGGCTCAGCAGCAGTCTGAGAAGCTCCTCTATTAGGACGGTCCCGCGCAGTCGCACGATGAGCCGGGGGACCAACTGAGTCGGGTGTTATCGGATATTGCGTAGCGATATCGTCAAGCCCGCCATGTAAACGGCCATGAATTGAGGTGTCGAAGATAGTCTGGCGATCCATGCCATCGAAATGGTTCATGACAATGCTGGTGTTGTTATTCGTCATCATGTTCCGAACACGGCGTTTGTCGGTCGTGACAATCCCGAAATTCAATTTCAACGCGTCAGCCAAAGAAGCAACTCTTTTAGTACCACCAGGGTTTTTAGAAACCACCACGCCTTCACGCCAATTGGAGATATTGTGACGAATCCAACGGGCGATTAGAGGCTCGGCATGCAAATTATCAACAGTTCCTTTGAAGAAACCTTGCATCTGAGATGCATGAAGATCAACAGTAATGACATGTTTAACTCCAGCAACATTTAAAAGGTTGGCCAACATTCTTGCCGTGATGGCAGATCTTTGGCTCTTCTTCTTGGACTGACGGCTGTATGGGAAGTAAGGTACAACAGCTATTAAGCAATCCGAATTAGCTCAAAGATTCATAATAGGCCGAGAGAAATGTGGATCGCAACAACTTACCGGTGATCTTATTTGCAGAGCCGCCTTTGCAAGCTGAGATCATGATCAACAGCTCCATTATGGAGTCATTGATGCGAGGACTACCCGACTGGACGACAAAGACATCCTGCTCTCTTACACTAGTCAAGATACGAACGCTCGTTTCGCCCTGAAAATAGAATCATGATTAGCATGATGGAGTTGTCTCTGTTCGTCCCATCAGGGTGTCTAGCTTTAATTCAATTGTAGCATAGAATCTTGGTAAGAACTCACATTCGCGAACTGGCCCAGCTCGGCCCTTGCTGGCGACATTCCAAGATGAGTACAGATCTGGCCAGTAAGTTCTGGGCATGACGAGCCCGCAAATATGAGGGTGCTACGCATGACAGTAGCTTTAGTTGGTAATTTTCAATCGGGGATGAGGCAGGACGATTTGTTAAACATCAAGAAAGGAAGAATTTGGGAAGAAAATATTTTTCAGAGTCCTTGAGGGATGAGATTTTCTACCGTTTTCTCAGGTGGGGAGCCGAAAGGAAAAGCTTAGACTCCTGCTAGCTGACAGCAGCTGGCATTATACTGCATATATAAATATTACTGTAAGCATACTTATGTAATCATCGGGAGTATTCTCTGTACCCAGCAACATCACCAACATCAAGTTTCTTGCCATAAACCAACAATGGGCGTTCCACGACTGAGAGCGAAGCTCCTTCCATATGCCACAAAAACTACCCTTGATGGCTCCAAAATCGTGATCGACGGGCCTGCCCTTGCTTATTATTTGTTCTATTCATGTCATCAAAAAGCCACGGGCCTCCTTTCGGCTCTCGATCTTGTGGAAAGATTGCTTGCATGGCTGCAAGTGTTAAAAGAATTTAATGTAAAAATGTAAGTGGACGTTTTCTAACTCTGTAAATGTTTTGTTCTCTCTTAATCTAGCTCAAGGATCTATAAATCCTTTTTCGCCGTTATATTTCTTCTGACATTATACGCCACTCCCTTACGCTTAGTGAAGCCATTTACTTTGATGGGTTTTTGCCAGCCGACAAGCTGCAGACCAGGATGAAGAGACATGTCGAGCGATGCAAGGCAAGCAGGGAGTTTTTCCAAGCTTTCAGCAGTGGCTGTCCTCTTTCAGTAGCTTGCTACTCCCCTAAAAAATCTGGCAGATCCAACTTTGGCTCCAAAATACCAACTACTCTGTTTCTTGTACCAGCGGTGCTTGAGGCATTGCTGGAATCTTCTGACTATGGAGACAAAGTTTGCGTAGTTCCTGGAGAAGCTGATACTTACTGTGCTGCTTACGCGGCTAAGCATGAGAACATCACCGTTATGTCTGGGGATAGTGATTTGATCATTCATGCCCTGGGACCAGGGGGCGGTGTTGTATTTTTTGCAGACATGGAGGTGACAGATGATGCCCTTCGATGTTTGCGGTTTGAGCCAGAGTTCATCGAAACCCAGCTTAGCCTTCCACCCAAGTCGATGATCCAGCTTGCCTATCAAGCCCTTAACATGCCGCAGGCAAATGCTCGAGTGATAGCAAAGGAGTGTCTCAACATATCTCATCAGGAACGGCAATACCAAAGGTTCGCTGAACCATATCTCGAATCGGCTGACTTGACAATGGTTAGCGAGTATCAAGGCTTCTTTCTTGGCCCTCCGTATCTCGACCCCAAACTGTCAGAAACAACTTTACGATATATTGAGATTTCTTTCAAGGATAAGAAAACACAAGAAACTGAAACACCTTACTCCTTTCTGCCAGCCTTAGTAGACTCGATGTTAGAAACATCGGCATGGGTACCATCTACCTCTATTCGCCAAATAGCATATTCTTTGCTGCAAATCATTCGCCCCAGTCACATAAAGTCAGTTAACGAATTTCGCAGAATATCTCAAGTGAATTCACAGGGAGTAGGCGTCGATGTGTTGTCGCACAAAAGTTTGACACGAGCCATTGTAAATTTGACCCAGATCATGGTCAGGTTTAATGATTTGTCGTCTTCAGACTTTCTGATGGCAATGACCCTGCGTCTTGATATCCAGAACGCCGTATTAGCCCAGCGCAGACCACATTCGTTTAAACTGGTTGCAAATGCTTCTTCAATCAATGAGCTGCAAAGCACGGTATCTTGGACTCTACTGCATTTCAGTGCTCAAACCCAAGCGTGCGCTTATTCGCTCCGCATGATCCAGCAACTCCTGTCTTTCATGTCTTGCAACAACGCGCAAGAGTCTGAGTCCACAAGTCACATGGGAAGTCATCTTCTAAGATTGCCGCCTCCAACAGGACTCCCAGACCTCCTAGGCATTCAAAGTTTTTTTCTGAAGCTTCCAGGAACTCCCCTTCTTCGGGATCTCTGTGCCGAGTTTGGAGTTGATGGACCCCGGGTGAAATCACCCAAGAAGCAAAAGGCGATCAATAAGAATTCGGATACCATTTCACAGGCTAGTATGCCGAAGCTCAAATCGCCTAACTCGAATAACCCATTTGAATTGTTAGCTAGGGACTAAAACAACAACCATCACAGGCAAACACATGAATCACTTTCCCAACCTATGCTCTACTATCCTATTATTTGAATTTCATGTGCTATTTATGTCGGCTTGCGGTAAATCACGCCAGCGCCACCCTATATTTTAGTATATTTTAGTCAGTTCAAAGTATTGTGCTTCACATACGTAGTCACGAAGGGAACTTACCTGGTGACTAGGGAAAATTAGAGCATCTGCCAAAACAACGTTCTGTCTGCGAGACACGGCAAATACGATCACCTCGGCGATGTCTCCTGGGGTAAGGGGATCCACGCCACTGTATCAAATCATTAGTTCTGATTGCCTTGGTTCAAAATTGCATGTAATGTGGGGTCTTTGATATGAGCTTACTTGTACACGGCATCAGCCTTGCTCTTATCACCGTAGAATCGCACAATAGAGAATTCCTATTAGATGATGTTAGTCCTTGTTAAGGTTGGTCATACAGATTGCAGCTCATTATACCGTTTCAACCTGGCCAGGGTCAATCTCGATCACTCTGATACGAGTAGAAATTAGCTCCTTACGCAGACTGTCACTGAAACTGCGAACAGCAGCTTTTGTAGCACAGTAAATGCTCCCGCCAGAGTAAGGTTCACGGCCTAGAAATATCCAATGATTAGTGGCGATATGCAATACAAAAGAAATCTAGGTGGACTTTACCAGCAATAGAACCGACGTTGACAATATCACCGACACCGCCATCAGGTCTTTTCTTGAAGATTGGCAGGATTGCCTGGGTCATGTTGATCAAGCCAGTCACATTGGTCTGAAACATAACGTTTATATCCTCCTCGTCAATATCCGGAGCACAAGCAACGCCTTTGACAAGGCCTCTGTTTAAATATAGTCAGTACCCAACACATCTTCAGAAAGAAATATCAAGCCAGCTTTAGGCAAGGCCGAAGTAAAGCAAACTCACGCATTATTCACCAGGACGTCAATCTCCTTGAATTCCTCTGGCAGATTAGGGACAAACTGCCGGACCTCGGCAGGGTTGCTAATGTCTAGCTTCACAGCCAGTACCTTGACGCCATCGCCAACCTCACTCTTAATTTGGGTTGCAAGCTCGTTAAGGTTTTCAACTCGACGAGCAGTCAAAATAAGCTTCAGATTGTTAGGAGCATTGCGTGCGAATTCCAGGGCAGTGCTTTTCCCTATGCCACTGGAGGCTCCAGTGATCAGTATTGTCTTGCCTACAATACGCTTGGCGGCAGCAGCAAGAGACATAGCTTGGATTGGCTTAATAAGAACGGGTTCGACAAAAAAGACAGAAAATCAATGAGCATCTAATAAGTTACTTAAGGAAGAAGGTTGAGAAAGATGGGGGGGGACCATGGGGTTATGGTAGCAAGAAAAAGCACGCATGTATTTAGTCAATCCTCGCTAGACCTGCGGATGATGCCATCACTAACAGAATTATAGCCATTTCTAACGTAATCGATAGCGTCTTAACTTAACATGGGCATTGCCAGTTACGCCTTAGTAACCCCGCGTTCTAAAACATACATAATAGGGTTATATTAGGGTACACAGTGTGGGGACACTAACGCCTAAAGGAAGCCTAAACGTCATGAATGAAGCTGGCTTTCTAAACCATTACTGAACGCTTGAAACTTGCATTCCTGTCTCTTGTATCAGTATCTCCAGCTATGAATACTATGGAGTCGCCAGGTATACAGCCCCCATCGCTGCATGGCCCCTCCGAGAAGGAACGCAAATATGATCGTCAGTTGCGGCTCTGGGCGGCCAGTGGACAAGCTGCCTTGGAAGATGCTCGTGTCTTATTGCTTAACTCAGGCGGCGGGACTGTTGGAGTTGAAGCATTGAAGAACCTAGTACTACCCGGTACGTGTGCTTTTTTTTCCTCGTTCCTCTTAAATCTTAGACCTTTTTTTATAAATTTAGTGTTGACTTTTTTATTAGGTATTGGCCACTTTTCCATATATGATGAGGCTACTGTTACCGATGTAGATCTCGGCGTCAACTTCTTTCTCGATGAGAAGAGCCTTGGCCGGTCTCGTGCTGAATGTTGTACTAACTTCTTGTTGGAGCTGAATCCCGAGGTCCGTGGCAATTGGTATCCTAAAACTGAAGACCAAGACACTCAGTTGGCACCTGGTGCTCTAGAAAACAAGAGAGTTAGGCTGTCAAACTCTCCATCTGGATGTCTAGGTCTCCAAAACCTCTTGCAATCTCTCCCGGCATTCACAATTGTTCTGTATGCCTTGCCAATTAATCCAGAATATCAGGATATAATCGAGGCCTACGGGAAGAAGCATGGAATTCCCATTTTCTCGGTTCATTCTGCGGGATTCTACGCATACTTCAATATTCATCTTTCGGGCCCCCTTCTCATTACTGAAACCCACCCTGATCCTGCCACTACTACAGACTTGCGTCTTTTGTCTCCCTGGGCAGCATTGATCGATTTTGCAGATAATATCACAAAGGACCTGGAGTCTCAAGACCACCACACACACGGTCACGTGCCATATGTCGCTATCCTGCTGCACTATCTACAAAAATGGAAGGATAACCATGAGGGTTCATATCCCTTGACCTTTTCCCAAAAGAATGAATTCCGCAAGATAGTAGCAGCTGCCATGCGAACAGACAATCCTGAAGGTGGTGAGGAGAACTTTGAAGAAGCTGTAGCGGCTGTTATGAGAAATCTCACTAAGCCATCTTTGCCGCCAAATCTCAAAGAAATTTTCGATCTTCTTGATTCAAGCAAGGTTTGTGAACGAATTTATCCCTTACAAGTCTAGAGTTACCACTAACATCCAACTGAGAAGATTGACTGCTCTAGCTCGACTATATGGGCCATAGCAGCAGCAATAAAGAGCTTTTACAACAAACACAACTGCCTGCCTGTGTCAGGGGGGGTACCTGATATGAAGGCGGAGTCTGATATTTACATTTCTTTGCAAAACATCTACAAGGCTAAAGCAAAGGCTGATTTTGAAGAGGTTCTCGAGATTCTCCGCACTAGTCTTGAGGGGAAATGCGTAGCGGAAGAGGATGTCGCTTTGTTTTGCAAAAATGCCGCTTTTGCTAAACTCATAAAACCTCAGACTGCTAGCCCCGAGACTCTCAAGGAAATATTAGGTTTGTTGAATTCTAATAGATCAATGGTGAAATAGCGTACTGACTGCTAACTACCCGCAGAAAAAGAAGCTGCCAACGATGAAATGTCTGAGGATACAGGAGCACCGTTATCTCTTCTTCCTATTTACCTTGCCCTCAAGACAACTTCTTATGTGGCCACATCATCAGCTAAAGGAATTATGAGCTCTATCAACGAAATTACCCCCAACGTCAAAAACAGGGAGCGATTCCAAGCTATTGCCGAAGAGGTTGCTCGTGCAGGTGGAAGTGAGCTACACAACATCTCAGCAGCGGTTGGCGGGATGATTGCTCAGGAAATGATCAAAGTTATAACCAGGCAGTATATCCCCATCAACAACACGTGCATTTTTGATGGAATTACTAGTCGTTGCCAAGTTATCAATATTTAAGCAAGCTCTATAGAAATCTTTGCATGGAATAGAGAATCGAGTGTTAATTGGTGTAGCCTGTTATATCGCCTTTTTCATAAGGGAAGTTGCACTTTGAGTTTGTGGGATCGCCTATCACACAATACTTCTGCTAGTTCTTAACTCTGGGGTTTCTCTAGCAAAAGCCCTTATATCTAAAGGGCAAGTAATTGCGTTTTCATGAAGCATACTAAACGTGTTCAATGTCAAGGAACAAGATGGGTTTGTATTCGTTTTTCGACAAGCCACCAATTTCAACCTATGATGGTTGGTTCGCGTCTCACCCATTTCACCTTTTTTACATAATCCTATTACGCTTGTGTCTGCTATCAAGCAACTGACATCAGGAGGCTTTTGCAGATGGATGACAACTTACGGTGTAATTGGATTCAATGCCGAAAAGAGCTCAGAGACCGAGCTCTAGTCACAACTTGCAGGCAAGTATGGCTTTATCTAGAGTGAAGTTCAGGTATGATGAATGCTAATTCTCGTAATTTCTTAGTCACCTGTACTGCCTGGATTGCGCCAACCGCGAGGGACTTCTCAACCAAGAGCCGGTACGAAGAGCTCCATGCCCAGCATGCCAAACACAGCTACATAGCCCAGACGATGCCGTCATCTCTAATCTCAACCCTACGGAAGACTATAAAACAAGTGTGCTGAGTGGCCTGAATCCTAATATCGTCATGGAGTGCGCCGGCCGTGCCCTGAGCTTTTGGGCATATCAAGTTAGCCAAGAGATGTATGTCTAGAAATGTTCGATATCATGAGCTTGAGTCAGAATTCATATCCTAACTATGCCTTAGATACTACCAACAATATGCAAACAAACAGCTAAAGAAACAATTTGATAACGACCGCCGAGAGTTTGATGCATTCATTAACAAAATGAGCTCAGATACACGAGATTTGCACACGGCAATATCAGGTACATCATATAACATAAAGTGTGTTTCTAGCATCACTACTGACACAGTCTATCCATTCGCTCCCAGAACTCAAATCCGAAAACGTAGATCTGCGTCGTAAAAATGATAGCCTCGAAAAAGCGCGATCTGGTTTAAAGAAGCGTTTGGATAGTGTGCAATCACTGTATGACAGCGCGAAAATGAAATCATCAATCAACAATATAGAGAAGGCTGTTACTGATGGCGATACACATATTAACCACCCTTTTCAAACACGACTGGCAGCTACAGGTTTCGTCCCTGACGCCTTGCAAGAAGCATCGGCAAACAGGAAACTAGTTAATCCATCGGGGTTGTTTACCACAGGTCTGGGAGACATGGATTCCTCTGTACCAAATTCAAATAACACCACACGACCATGGGGACAATCTTTCCTCGTCAGTCCGATGACAGGTTCGTTTAGTTGTGTTTCCCACTAATCTTCCCGGCTGAGAGAAAAGTCCATTTTTCTAACCACACATAATAACAACATAGAGCGGGTACGATCTATGGGGGTTGGCCCTAACATGATCACGAATAACGCCCCTGTCCCATCTTATCGACAACGAACCGGTGATGCTATTGCCTCGGCTAGTCCAACTCTATCCCATGGGCATGTAGGCCGACCAAGGGGGTCCTCTGTCGTAGGTCAACCCGGGGGCTATGGAAGAGGTATGGGTCTTAGTTCCGGGGTCAAGACAAGCCATTCGGGCAGCGGCAACATGGCCTACTATCCGCACACTGCTACCTCAACACCAACTGCAACATGGGGCCCTCGTGGATAGACTACCGTTGTAATATGTAGTACGTGTATGTAATAGCAGATGTTACGCCGATACATACTAAGAGAATGGATAAAGTAATTTCATGTCTGGAATCTTGAAACAACTAGAAAATACATGACGAATAGTACCACTCAGTTACGTTTTGTGCGTCTCATATTAGTTTTTCTTCAGTGGAATAATTTATCTGATTGCGATAGTGCAAAAATGGATTTTAGCAAGAGCTAAGAAAATAATCTAATCAACTTATAGACGAAGATCGCAGAACTATTCACGGAAATTTCAGTAGACCAAAGGAGAAAAAGAGGCGGAAATCTCAAAAATATCATGTGGTAAAAGACATGGACTAGTGTTAAAGTGGTCCTTAAGTATTTTATATTAGTCTACTATTTAACTACTCCTCTTTCCATTTACTCGCCCCTTTTTTCCTCAGATAAGAGCTCCGTCTTATCTATTTACCCGAACCTTCTCCGGGACACTCATGTAAGTTTTCTCAACAGAGGCCCTGGCCTTATCTCTTATCACAGGTGGCATACCAGCTCCACTTATTCTTTTTTTAGGTACTTCAACATACAGCTTACATTTTTCTACATAGCAACTCTTCATTGTTATTTATTCATTATTGTTTATCGTTGATCAACACGCGGGACTGGCCTGCACATTACCAGCGTCATTTGAGACGTGACATGAATTATTTGTGCCTTTTTTCTGCTTCATCCTATCATCGAATATTCTGGCTATCGCTACACTGTCAGATTCAATTTCTAGCAACGCCGAAACTGGACATTTGACCTGAGTTAGAAGCATTTGCAGGCTTGAACAATCAAGCTTCTAATACGTGATAAACATTAAGCTTCATTTCAGCTAACCGCGCATACACCATAGACTCTAGCCGATCATGGGGAAACACAGTATGCCACTTCAAGACAGTCGCTATATCACATTTGCTACCCATTTCTAACGACCGTTCTTGTATTCTCTAGGCCGATACGGTGTTATATTTGATGCTGGCTCCTCAGGGACCCGAGTTTATGTTTATAAATGGAAAGATGCACACAAAGAGATTGAAGAGGCTAGAAAAAATCATATGAATATTCTCCCCAAAATCAAGATTGAAGAAAGCAAAAAGGTGCACCCTGGAGTGTCCTCTTTTGCCGAAACGCCTACCCGTATTGGTCCCGATCACCTAAAGGCCCTAGTCGACGTCGCTCTGTCTGAAATCCCTAAAGAAAAGGTCTCGGGGACACCAGTTTATCTAATGGCAACGGCCGGTATGCGACTACTGCCTGAAGCTCAACAAAAAACGCTGCTCAGCGAAATGTGCTCATATTTTCAAAAACACACCGAGTTCAGCATTGGTGACTGCACTACTCAGTTTCAGGTTATTCCGGGAGAGACTGAGGGCTTGTATGGATGGATAGCTGCCAACTATCTTCTCGGTGGGTTTGATCCGAAAGAGAACGCAGGCACCAACAGCCACAACACCTATGGGTTCCTGGATATGGGTGGTGCATCAGCGCAAATTGCCTTTGCACCAAATGCGACTGAGGCGGAAAAGCACGCCAATGACTTGAAGCTCGTGCGTTTTCGGACACTAGATGGCAACCCTCTCGAATACAAAGTTTTCACTACTACCTGGCTTGGATTTGGAGCGAATAAAGCTAGAGATCGCTACATTGAACAGCTCGTATCCAAGTATGAGGATTATCCTGATGGACTTCCCGACCCCTGTTTACCCAAAGGACTACGAATGACGCCAACTGGTCAGATTCTGAATTCTGACAAGAGCAAGCCCTCCGGTGCCATTCTTCTCGGAACAGGTGACTTCAAAAGCTGCCTTGCCGAAACCCAGCCCCTGTTGGAGAAGGACGCCCCCTGTCTTGATCAGCCTTGCTTAATCAATGGCCAGCACGTTCCAGCCATTGACTTCGACGTGAATCATTTTGTCGGCGTTTCAGAATATTGGCATACTACACATGGCGTTTTTGGAACACATGACGACGACAAGGACGAATACGATTTTACGACATACCAAGATAAAGTCAACAAATTTTGCAGCCAAGACTGGGCCGACATTCAGAGTCTACTACAAGACCGTAGCAAGTCCATTGATGAAAAAGCACAAGATGCTTTACAAGCTTGTTTCAAAGCCTCATGGCTGATCAATGTACTTTATGAAGGAATCGGTATTCCGCGAGTCGGGCTAGAGCAATCGCCACATAATGTTTCCATTGATCCCTTCCAGCCTGTGAACAAAATCGATGGCGCGGAAGTTAGCTGGACTATGGGCAAGATGCTATTATATGCCTCTGGCCAGATACCTACCTCGGACCCTTCAGCTCTTCCGGTTGGATTCGGCAGTAATGAAGCTGGAATCCCCACAGACTTTGAGTACGCCGGCTCCGTTGAGGATGAGGCCCCCAATGACAAAAACAACTTAGTCCAGCCACCTTCCCAGTCATTCTCAAGCATTCTTCTATTCATCCTAGTCATAATTGCCCTACTTCTTTGCCTCCGAAAGCGTGATTATCGAGCACGCATCTTCACTTTTTGCCAAGGTCTGTTTTCCAACAATCGTTTCTCAAGCCCCCGTAAGGCTTTGGGTCCTGGAACTTCGTTCATCAGAAGATTGCTACGTACGAACTCAGTCCCATACGAACGTGTCCTCGAAGAGGCCGATCTTGACGATTTTGAACTTGCCGACACTGATGGTAATGATTCTGATGCCTCAGTGAGCTCTCTCAGTAGAGGCCCAAGCTCGCTGCCTCGTATTAATCTTGAACGACAGGAAGGTAGCCCAGCTGCCAGAATCGATAGAAGAGGCATGGTAGTCAGAACAGAGAGTAGAGAACAGTTGGCTCTGCCACAAATGTTAAATGCCGGTCGGAGAAGTCGAACTGGAAGCCCAACCCGAAACAAAAGTCCCTTGGCTGACTGACGGTTAAAATAAATCGTGTCCCGGAGTTTTTAGTTTCGTCTTTTGCTCTGCGTTGTTTTCCTGGTACTTATCTCTTTACTCGATAGTATGAAAATTTCTTAGCTATCAGATTCATCTTTTCTCGATTATGGGAGCATTTGAAATATGCAATATTCCGTGACTATTCATGTGTATTATATATATTTTGGTATGCCTTTCCCTTCCGAAACGACTCCCTAACCTAGCACAACCTCATTGACACATACATCAACAAAACATAGACGCCACAATATCTCCCGCCAGTCTGACTATCGCTCGAGGAAACTGGGGTCGCTTCTTACCCGGCTCTCGAATTTCTTCCACCAATTCTCAAACGCTTTGAGTGGAACAACTTCCACACCATCTGGCCCAGACGTGCCACTGAAACTTGCCATGAAATCAAAGGCGTTGCTAATTATAGCCTGCGCAAGCGAGATTGTAGTCTCACGACCAGGTTTTGATTTAACAAGTGGCATTTGCTGCATCTTCTCCGCTACCTCATCTGCGGCTTCAATGCTAATGCCAATGACAGCGCCTTCAGTTGACAAGTACGGTTTGATGTCAATGAACACACTCTCCTTTCCGGGACCCACAGCTCCACTAAGCTTGAAATCAGGTGTTTGGCCCGTTGCAGAGGCCAAAGTAAAGTCTGATGTACTAGTGACATAAATTGCAGCTGCAGTTTGTGCAGGCAGCGAGGCACCTGGAATGAGGCACACAACCACAGATTCGCAATTATTAACCGCATACAAAAGAGATGTCTCTGATATGGCAGAGCTCGGGGCAGTCATAATGGCTTGGCCAATGGGGATTACCCCAAACAGAGCACCGGACATTGCTAAAAGATAATGATAAGCTAGACTTTGCGAGTCTTGATTGATACTGAATGAAGATTGGCGTAAACAGATTTTTGGTAACGTGTAGTTACAGTAGAGCAATTGATCAAGATAAGAATATTTACCTAGAAAGGGGGCTTTACATACATACCAGTAATCAAAGCATTAGTTTGACCACGCCTTATGTGGATGCAGCCACATCCTTTTTTCCCACTTCGTGAAGTTTCTAGCTGAAATTTATTGCATTATCGGGGCTTTGTGGGGCTTTGCGGGGCTCAAGGTAGCACAGACAAACACAGCCCGCCTTGTCCACAGCAACGCAAGCCCCGACCCCATTCAGAGTCCTCATAACACAATTGCTACATTAATTCTTTTAGAATGACGCGGCTTACGAACCTTGATATCCTTAACAACGTGGACAAGTCTGTAACCGCAATAATCATGAAACCCAAAATATCGCCGCCATCACTAACATCGACCATCCAGTTACCCCCAGCATGCCACGAATGCCATAGCATGTGAACGTCCTGAGAAGAGCCATTATTGCCTCTTGTTTGAGGATAGCCAGGGAAGATTCTCTGTCGGGTTTCTGGTGTCCGAGGTTGTCGATGCCCTGGCCAAGCTCCCAACAGAACTTGCCTCCGGTATCGAAATTGACCACCAAAACAAGACCGTGCTTGCTTTCACAGAGCCTACCGAATCCGAGCGCACTACACATGTTGCCGCTATCGTCCAGCATTGGCAAAGCCACCAGGTCTTCAAGGTCCTCAAACGCTTCAGAAATGAGATGTGGCCAGTATACGGCCGTGATGGCATTACCGTTTTGTATAGCATAGAACGTGTTGCCGTTAGTTTATTCGGTGCCAACAGGTATGGAGCCCACTTGAACGCCTGGGTCCGCAGCGGTGACTCCAGGGGTGGAATGAAATTATGGATTGGGCGTCGCGCAGCCGATAAGCCTACCTATCCTAGAATGCTGGATAATACCGCAGCCGGCGGTATGGTAACGGGTGAGGATCCTCTCGAGTGTATTATCCGTGAAGCTGATGAAGAGGCATCCTTGCCCGAATCCATAACACGGCAGAACATCATTCCTTCGGGGGCTATTTCGTACATCGCTCTAACGCATTCTAAACATGAGGATGGAAGCGAACCCAGACTTTTGTATCCTGAGTGTCAATGGGTCTACGACTTAGAGTTACCTGAGGGATTCACTCCAACCCCAAAGGACGGCGAAGTTGAGGCGTTTTATCTCTGGACTGTAGACCAAGTTCTTGATCAACTACACCAGGGAAGCTTCAAACCCAACTGCGGCCTGCTTTTGATGGACTTTTTCATCCGCCATGGCATTATGACGAAAGATAATGAGCCTGATTTTGATGAGATCAAAGCGCGTCTCCGACGTCCGCTACCTTTCCCGGGGCCCCATGAGCATATCCAAGTGTAGAGAAGTGAAATAACTTGAGGCGGGACAGAATTTTCTCTTTTTCTTGGGATACCATTTAAACTGAATGACGAACATCTAGAAGTCGAAGTTCCCACTAAAATTGCCCGTGACCCCAACTTTATTTTTGGCCTATTAATGTATCTATATAAAACAAAATATGACGCTCGTGATAACATGAAACAATTGAATGTTGGGCCATGCTTCACGTCTATTGTCTCTTGACTAGCAGATAAATGTAGTCAACCCGCAGAGAAGTGAGCTTCTTGTAAGGACCATTCAGTGAGAGTAGAAGACCGCCAAACGAGGCGTAAACTTTGCTAGATTTGGTGTTAGTGCTATATTCGTTGATTATGAAATAAAATATTTGGATCGCATGTATACGTACATATTCTTGCCATCGTCGCCATCCTCGAACTTGTAAATCTTGCCATAGCAGACATAATCGTACATATCAGCCAGCGTAGGTTCCGCAGGCTGGTTGCCTTTGCTAGTGTCTCTCCAGCCCTTCTCCTCACTCTTAGATCCATCCAAAGCCAACGACGTAGCAATCATAACAGTCATGTTTTGGCCAATGCCTAGCTGTATAAGCTCAACATTGATATCAAGTGTCAGAATAGTTGATTCATCGGAAGATGTTGCAGATATTCTGGCGACACGGTCGTACTTAGACTGATCGAACTTTGTAACGTTGAAACTCTCCTCAAAGAGGGTGGCGTCGCTTCCATTTCCTGACATTATGGGCAGCTTTTCTTGGTTATTAAGTGGTAATAGTCGAAGATCGTATGGAGTGTATAAAATAGAGGAAATGGTGATCCCAAGAAGCTAACCTCCATAGTCAAAGTTTTGTTGTCTGTGGCCAAGGTTTTTTTTTAATCCTACGAGGCTACGCATACAGCCTTGTAGTGGGGCCAAAAGCTTCAATTGAAGCATTACCCCACTCTACCTAAGACTTCAACACTACAAATCTCCAGAATAACCTTGAAAGCTAGCTTCATAAATCAGTGTTCTAAAGCCAATATGTCATTCAAAAAAAGAAATGTCGCGATCACGCCTAATAGTGGCGTAGCCGGAAACCCTGCAAATGCGTCAACAGAATCATCATCCCCTCAAACTCCCCTACCCTCCTCGGTCAGTCTTGCTCCAGGTATACGACTTTCTACAGTGGATGGACGCTTGACAACCTCAACTGGAACTACATCCCTTGACGGCACTCTCGCTGGCCATGCGGGGCTTCCCCTTGGACACAGCCTTTTGCTCCAGGAATCCACTACAACTGATTTTGGAGGGCTTGCTCTAAGATATTTCGCAGCAGAGGGACTAGTTCAAGGACACCACGTCCACGTTCTTGGCGTCTCCGAGTCATGGAAAGCATCGTTGCCAGGTCTTGCCAGCAAACAGGACTCGGGGCCCAAGAAGCCGGTGCCTAAAACCCCCGATGATCGCATGAAGATTGCCTGGAGATATGAAACATTTGAGAGGCGCCAGGCTATTGGCACAGGTATTGTTCAGGCTAGCCTTGTTAACGTCAAACAACAGTCACTAACGAAAGTCTGTAGACCAATCAAGGGGGAGCACGCCATTCTGCCATCGTTTTGACCTGAATAAGCGTCTTGAACCAGGTGCAGTCAAGGGCCAACTCTTCACATACCCTCTATCTCCTACAGGCGGGATCTCACGTCTAATTGCTGAAATAAGGCAAAAGTTGGTGTCATCACCCACAAAATCTATTCACAGAATAATTATCCCCGGATTTCTTCTTCCTACTGTCTACGCCCCTCAATTTTGCCGTCCAACAGAAAGTCTTCAGTTTCTTCACTGCCTGCGAGCCCTGTTGCGACAGTTTTCTGATAGAACAGCAGCAATGCTAACGATACCTGCTGACCTATACCCTGCTAGTTCGGGCCTAGGAAAGTGGATAGAGCTTCTGCATGATACCGTGGCACATCTCATACCAACAGAGCCCCAGCCCGCGAACAACGAAACTAGCGATGCTACGGAAACTACCCAAGGCTATATGAAGATGCGCCGGCTTCCTGTTTATAATGAAAAGGGTGGTGGCCTTGAGGACAACAATCTCGGAGAAACTCTATCATTCCACATCAGTAGTACCTCGGGGCTAGTCATTGCACCATTAGTGTTACCCCCAGCTATCGACAGTGCCCCAGTTGAGCCCTCGTCGTCAAAAGTGGACCTTGAATTCTAGGGCCCACCAATTCGAACAAAAAAACAATTGCCTCTGCATAGCCCCGGTATAAGAATACGAAATTTTCCCATGTCCCCACAACCTGTCCACATATAATAGAGTATCCTCCCGAAATTTTGCTTCTACCCTTTTTTCTGATTCTATCATTATGCCAACTCTACACAAACGTGTAGAGAAACTTACAAAGGTATGTATACAACTTCTATTTCCAAAACCACGAAATCCACATGGACAAGATTATCTCCTTTATATCTGTCAATCCCCTGAATTACGATGTCGACAACCTTTTACTGTGTCTTTTATATGATCCATCTTTACTTCACATTCTCTCACTTAGTCTGGCGTTCTTGAACAAAAAAATCTAACGCTTCCTAGATGTAGATCTCTCTCTTAGAAAACGCCATACATTTCAAAATGACTGTCCAAAATGATTCTGATCCCGCCCGCATATCCCTCATAGGAGGCAGATACCTTGTCTTTGATTACAAGCAAATATCGCGGCTCCGCCGAGATCACAACCTTTGCGCCATCCTAGTTGGAACTACACCACAAAACCCAAGTCAGAATGTCTTCCAAGGAGTCCCTTTGGAGATTGGGCCTGAAGAGGCGACTGGCCTAGTTTCCATCGGAGCAGCGTACATTGTTGATGAACTACAAGCTCATCTCAACGCTCTAGATAGTTCGGACCTGACAACCCGTGATGCATACTTGAAAGATCTAGCCTCGCGTCGACGCCAACTCTCAAGTGCTCTAGATCAAGAGGACCAACGCAAGAAACAGGAGGCCCAAATATACCGAAAGTCAGGCTCGAAGGGTAGCCAGATCTTGAAAACCTCTGACCCGGGACTTGAGCTTGAGACGAAAGTAGATGCGACAACCGAGGATTCAAAACCTCCCTTAACATCGTTAACTACGGCCCATAGCTTTGCCCTTATCTCCCCCCTTCATGACCCTTCAATCTCTCACAAACCCCCAGTAGACCCGCTTTGGCGATGGCTTCAAAGCAATGGCTACTATATGACACCTGGTCTGCGGTTCGGGTCTCACTACAGCGTATATCCTGGTGACCCTCTTCGTTACCATGCGCATTTTCTAGCCAATTCTTACCCGTGGGACAAGCCTGTTCCTCTTCTAGATTTAGTAGGAAACGGAAGATTAGGCACGGCCGTGAAAAAGGGGTTCCTTATCGGAGGTCAGTACCTAGACGAAAACGGTCAAAGCAAGGGACCATTCAGAGCGTTTACCATCGAGTGGGCGGCGATGTAGAAGCTTATGATTAAATAAAAATATAATGATGATGACCGAAAAACACCCCTTTGTGTGCTCTACTACTCATCGTACACTGCTGCCATAAAAACAAGCCAACTACAATCAACGCACAATATACGACAAATTCATGAAAATAGGAAAATGCTAACTCGGTTGAACTCAATTAATGGTGCCCAAACGCAAAAAGACGAAAAATAAAGAAGTAGATGCTAGACAATGATACAAATGCGCAAAAAGAATATAAAGAAAATACAGTCTCAACGCCGCCCAGTCATCATACCAGCGGATCAAATTCCAACGATTTTTGCCGTTGTTCTTCATGGTACATAAATGCGACTGAAGCTACCAACCTCTCTGCGACAGCAAACACACTTGTCAAAGTTGTTCATGGCAAGAGACACACGACAGTCATCACACAAACTCAGACAACGGCATGGCCATACAATGATGGTTCGCGGCGCACATTGGCATACAACACACTGTGGCCCGCTATTTCCCAAGCCTGATGCGCCCTCAGACCAGCTCGAATGGCCACCAACGCTGCTATCGCCAACAGGCACAAAAGCCTTGTTACGACGAGATAGTAACAGTGCCTCTAAGAGACGCTCTTCTTCCTCAGCATCAAGTGCAGATTGCCATTTGACTGAGCTTTGCTGCACTTGACGCGGCATAAGAATACGCGACTTCTGCAGCTGCTCAATACGCCTAAAACGTGATCGCGTCACAAGTGTATCGCTAGCCAAATGGACAGAAAGTGTGCGTGCATTTTGGCAGTCCTGCAGTGTCTGTGGATGAAGAAGCCTAGCAAGATCAGAAGCTTCTATTGGATTATCAGAAAATGGGGACGAGTGGCGGTACCGCTGCAACCCAGTTTGGCTTGGGCCTGATGCGCCCTCATTGTCAGTAACGTCGTCATCTTCATCTTCAGAAATGTCACTTGTGTGGTCTTCACTTTCCTCATCGATGGGTGGGTTGTAATCACCGCTGGTATCTGTTTTCCCCCAAATTCCCCCCTTAACCCACCAACGGTACAAGCGATTATCGATATCATTTTCATCAATCTCCCCGTTCATTATTGAGGCAGCGCGACCTTTTCGAACCTCTGCTTCAACATCAACGTCATCAGAAGTTGGAATTCGCACACCCGCAATGGTACCACCGAGTCCTTTCAGGCCATTTGATCGTCGCTTCCCAGGTCCCTCAGCAGAATCGTCAGTTTGACGCGGTTTAATATTGCTAGAGAGTTGTACGAGAAGCCTAGGACGCCATGTTACACCGATAGAACTTAGTAATGCCAAGGCAAGTAAAGCAGAAACCGCGCCTACAAGACGGAGCATACTGAGCAGCAAATCAATCGCCATGAGAAGTTTGTTTCTGCGCTCGGCCGCGCCAATACTATCACGAATTCGCTTCTCGGGATAGGACGAGTCTTTTATAGACTGCGCCAAGCGTTGATGAGCATATCCATTGTCGACCGAAACTGGCAGAGAAGGGTCCCTCTCAATCGGTATCAGGCCGACTGTTCCTACATCGTCATAACGAAGATCCACAATTGACATGCGCCCCAAGACGGTATTTGGGGAACCTAGAGATTCCAGGCGGTGTTGTTCAAGCCATGTCCGCGGCTTTATGTTGACTTGCTTGTCTTCTTGTAAATAAACGACCTCACTAGCCAAAGATACTGCGGCAAAACCGACTCTGAGCAGAGCCGTGTAAAAGTCTACCTGGCCAGTAACTCTGAGTTCTGCCAGCGATATTCGGGCCTGCATATTCTCCATAGCAGCCGAAGCTCGTGAAGCGATGGTCGAGTACTCCCTATTCCCTTCCAAGGAGAGTGAAGATAGAAGGACCGTCAAACCATAAATACCGAGGCAGCAAACCATGCCAAAGAAGAGCATCATGTGAGGCACCCAGCTCAAAAGACAGACAGTTGGGAAACGAAGCAAGCTTTGACTCTCGACGTCATCAAATGAAAAGCTACACCAGCTGCAAATCAGAATAGCCATAAAGCACGAAGCCCATACTCCAGTGCTGATAAGGCGGTATCTTGACTGCAGTCTAAATATAGCCAGTATGTTGCTAGTGATATGGGCCATGCATGTCAAAAATGCGACAACCAGCATTTCAGGAGATGCGTTAGCACGATTCAAGATCATAGAGCGCGTTAGAACTAGACCCGTTGTGCCGGTGACAGAGGGTTTGATTGGATTATGTTTCGTCCAGCTGATCTGGCCACTAATTGCACCTTCAGCTTCTGAGAAAGCAAGTGAGGTTTCCAGCAAGCTCATGCCAGTTTCAGTTCCCACATGTCGCCCTTCAACAGAACAAGACAGGCACTCAACAAACCAACTGAGACAGATGCTCATAAACACAGGCCACAAGAGAGAAAGAGAGCCATGTAAGCTGAAAGGCTTTCCGCTGTTTCCAGGCTCTAAAGGTATCATATGGGCAGCAATGCAAGAGTCGCGATCGGAAGCACCAAGTAGAAGAGACGAGCTTAGCCAATTCAAAGCTGGGAGGTCGAAGGCGAACATGAGATCGGAGGATTGCGTAGGGTCGCTCCATCGTAATCGAGAAAATTCGGGTGATGTCTGGCACTGTAGGGCTCGGAGGATGCTAATTGCATAATACACGAGAAGTGCAATAGCAGGTAATCGAACGATAAGTCGAGATAGAAGAGAGAGGCGAACGGGCCGTCGGGTACACGCATAAACATTTGTCCTATTCAAAAGAATAGTCATAGCCACACTTGAGATGGCCCATTTGCTAAAGGCAAATGACAAAATAGTTCCTAAATTTCGAACACTGTCGGAAGCCATTCTACCCACAGGGCCTGTCGGGGTTTGAGAATCGTTAAGGGAGTTAAGAGTAGTAGATGTAGCAGCATCAAAAACAGTTGAAGCCATCGTCGGTAAGCTACTAGCATGAAGCTCTACAGAAGCAGTCGCAGCAGCAGTGGCGACGGCAACAACAGTGTTATCAGGGTGTTCAGGGTCAGCCAATAACTGTGGCTGCGACAGGATCGGGATAGCCTCGTCGTCGTCCTGGGTCAAAATAAAGGTGCTGAGTTTCTTCACAATGCGCGGGCCAACCAAAGCAAGATCTTTCAACGAAGGCATATATTTTGAAACGTCGGCCTTAGCAAGAAACTGTTGAGAATGCCACGACGAGAAATTCAGGCCGAGGCTGCTCCATCCGCCATTTGACGCGGCAGAATTCTCGGTGGATAGTGTTGCCATGGTGGAGAACAAGTTAAAGGCCGCTCGCTCACAACACAGCACAGCTTGGGACACCCTAACTTGTTCTAAGCAATTCCTAGCTTAGATTTCAAAGCCATGCGTCAAGAAAACAAAACAAGATAAGGCCAAGAATGTAGTGACAAAATCAAAGGCTAAACAAACATTTGCTCTCACGTTCACGTCACTCACGTTGGGCACGCTCAAGAATGGAAAGAAGTTAGAATGGTTTGGGTGTTGAAAGCACCAGGATAAGGGAAAAACAGCTAGAAAAAGTAGACGTAATGCGGAAATGAAAAAGATTTGTTCACAAGTCTTGCAGAAAAGTCACGCAACTGGATTTTGTAGATTTCGTTGTTTATGAACGACAAAAGGTCAGATCACGCCGTCTAGAGGGATGGCAAGTTATGTTATTTGTTAGGGTATTGTTAGGTTAGGGTATCTGCTAGGGTTAACGAATGTGATGATGGTAAATTTTCATCTTTTTTTTGCGTTTCAAAGATTCAAATAGTCCGTTTTTTAATAGTTTGTTTTGCTTAGTATGCCTCGACTCTTGGATATCCAAGAAATACAGGTCTATAGTCTGATCTGGACAAAGAGAGAAGATATAGTGCTGAGGAAAGAGATTCAAAATAAACATCCCTTAGTGTATGCACCTTTATCAACTGTCGACTTTTACTACTTCCATGAGACTGGTGGAAAGTACTGATCTGCTTCCTTTTGCTGCTTGAATTGCCCGGGAAATTAGCTGAAGATGGATTCCCTCAACTTCCGGGGGGATTTGCCCTTTTAACCACAGATTCGTGATTTCATCTCGAGATGGCATGTATGCGACACAGCACATGGCTAAAATCTCTGTGTGCTCTGAGGGGACGGGATCAAGCACAATGACAGGAGACTGCGAGCTAGTTCCTGGGACTAACGCTGCTACACCGCCACTGACGGTGTCAACTGCATCTATGCCAGCATCAGCAATGGCGGCCGACGCTACTGTGATGCATCCCGCAAGAATATTCATCATATCCCAATCGCTATTGCTGATGCCCTCGACACTATCGCGGGGATCGTCGCCTTCAATAATGGTGACTATAACATCTACACCGCTTTTAGGCCATCGCTCAGCAATGATAGATCCTCTAAGTGCAGTCTCAAGATGTACGCTCAAGTCACGTTCGCTTGTGTCACGAAGATATCCTCGCCTTTGCCGGGTCGCAAAAGGCGCATATTTGACATGCGTCGCTAATACAAGATGTGGAGAGAAAGGCGCTGATCGGGGCAAAGCACGAGGCCCATGGACAGTGCATATGAGCTTCATGCCATTGGTTACCTTGGTCGTTTGCAAAGATGATAATTGCTTCTCAATCTCAAGGTACGCTGACCCAGAAGCAGTGGGTGTCACTCCTGTTCTGAGAACTAGGTAGTTGGATATGTTAGCCGTATGTTTACCCTAGGCACTAGGAAAAGACGGGACATGTCTGGGAAGTCAACGTAGATGCGAACTTACAAGCGGCACGAATGCCATCGTTGCTACGAGTTCGAGAAGAATTTTCAACCTTGGCAGGAAGATATACCGGAGGATTTGTAGCAGCTGCGGGGCCGTTGATACGTCTTCTATCAGCCATTATGGTTAACTTGGAGAGTAATCTTGGATGAAGGTGAAGAGATCATATCCACGGCTTTGGGAACTCTGCCAATATCTCTAGTACCGTGACGCTAAGAAAGCAAGCTCCATCCAATGTGGGTCTTGTACCCCGATACAGCAATATATGACTCTAAACACCTCAGTAATGCAATTTAACTACATACACTTTTCTCTTTAGAGACGACGCTCCACAATAAAAAAGTATAGAAAAAGTCTGCACCACGCGAAAACTTCATCTATCTTTTTCTCTTTCCAATTCTCTCACAACATTTGCACACTACTTCCATCTTGCCAAACCCGCGATTTGCTGGGCGTGGATGAGTACATAGTGATGTTAGAAACTGTATGGCAGCAGACAACAGCATGAGTGTTCTTATAACCCTCCACGCCGACAGTGAACATAGCTATGGTAAGTCACACCTACTCTGCCTATCCGAAATCTCACACTCTTTTTATGATGCAAAACAATTCCACTTTGTTTTTGTGATTACCTGAACATATAAAACAACATGCACTACCATCTGATTTTTCACCATCTTTCCCCCATTTTATTGGCTTTCTTTTCGTCATGAGAGTTGCTAACTCAACCTAGTAGATTCGTAGAGTTCTGGATGTGTTGCTCACTCAACAACTCTTTGTAACTTGCTCCATTGGTAAGGATCGCATTCCCCGTTCCCTTAACTCACCCTCCTGTGACCTTCAATGATGATATTCTTATTCAGTTCTGCTTCTGAAAAGAATGAAGACAACTTTATACCAAAATCTATCTGATAAGACGGTCATAATACCCGGGATTCTTCTTGAATTATCTTCGCTTTATTGGCATGTTACTAACCTGGATGCCGAAGATAGACATGTAGATCTTCTAAACTCACGTTGCGTTTCTAATCTCAAAATAGGCAGCATCTAATGCTTACGATAGTACAGCATTATTTGGTAAGGTAAGGATCATTTTTTCCCTATATTCGCTTTGCGCAAAATGCAACAACATGATGATCAAGTTTATCCATTCAACTATTCCGCCTTGACCAAGCGGTCCTCCCAGACCATAGTCGCTATTGTGGCGGCGAGGACTGGTCGTGGAGTTTGAACCCGTTTATGCGGGATCTTTAATTCGGCTCAATTGCCCTGACCGACTTCGTCTCGTTCTGAGCCGGAATTGCTTGGGGACGGTCAAGGTGGCTGAGTACAACGCTACACTGATGCATTGCAAAACAATGTCCTATTGAACACGGCCCTGGAATCTGCTCATTAATAAGGCATTGAGTACTAACGATGTATCTTTCTAGGATAATTGCAAATCAGTTGTAGTTCCATGTAGTTGAAATATATATGTAAAATATTTCCACTTTTGTTGCTGTGAACATGTAGATTGAAAATTGACTAGCAGTTATTTCTGGTTCTTTTGAGAAGATAAACAGTTGATTGTAATTTCAAATAATGGGGACCTCACCACAACTTACTTGGGCCGTTTGGTTTTTTAATCCTTGGTCGCATTCAGCTACCTGAACTATGGGGCGTTGGTTGGTTGGGATATCACGTGACTACACACGTGTAGCTTAGCTTACCTAGCTTTGCTGAGGCGTATCTTTTTAGTGGGTAAAGGGGCCCCTTTCGGAACCCATCGTGCTGGTCGTTGGTATTGTGTCTTTTCCAATTGACTGGGTTTCACACGTTTGCCGTCTCTTGTGTCTTCCTGTTGCAGGTTGCAGAACTTCAATTTCTCTTGTACTTCATGGCACATTGATTACGCCTCGTTTCTTCTTTTATCCCATCCATTTAGGCCCATTTAGCTTTGCGGCCACTAATTGTCTCTTCGATCAAATTACTTGAGGCTCTGCGTCAGTCGAAGCGGCGCTGTGGTCTTTGTGCCTGTGTCCCGTTCTCTTCGCCTACTTTCATCTCGCAACATCATCATTTCATATTTTTCATATCTTCAAAATGATGCCTCGGCATCATAATGGCGCTTTCGCCAATGGCTACCCTCGTGGCAATACCTTCGACATTTCACCTCATAGGTACAAACACAGCCTTACTCGCATCTATATTTCTGCACTCATCATGTGAAAACTCTAGGCCACCTTGCGGCTAATTGCTGACTTCACACATGGCCTCATCTTTGCCTGACCTTCACAATGGTAACTAACAGATGCTTCATTACATATCAATAGATACCAACCTCGCTCGTCTACTCCTGCGTCTCGACGCCGAAGAAATATGGTCTTGCGCATTGTCGTCAGTCTTGTTGTTATTTTCGCCTTTGCCTACTACATCTGGCCTAACAGCGGGCCTGCTTCCGTCCTAACTCTGGGTCTTTTATCGGCCAGCAACAGCCTCCAGGTGGACAGCATCAAATACTATGATCTCACTGCAACCCAGGGTACCGCTAGAGGATGGGAGCGCGAAGAGAGGATTCTCCTCTGTGTCCCCCTCAGAGATGCCGAGGCTCATCTGGGCATGTTCTTCTCTCACCTTCGAAACTTCACCTACCCTCATCACCTTATCGATCTGGCATTTCTCGTTTCCGACTCGAAGGACAACACCCTAAGTGTTTTAATTCAGAACCTGGAAACAATTCAGGCTGATGAGAATGAGTTTATGCACTACGGCGAAATATCTATCATTGAGAAGGACTTCGGTCAAAAGGTTAATCAAGACGTCGAATCTCGTCATGGATTTGCTGCTCAGGCTAGTCGTCGTAAATTGATGGCACAGGCTCGCAATTGGCTGCTTAGCGCTACCCTACGTCCCTATCATTCGTGGGTGTATTGGAGAGATGTGGATGTTGAAACCGCACCTTTTACCATTCTTGAAGACTTGATGCGTCACAACAAAGACGTCATTGTGCCTAGTAAGTTGACAATAATCGTCGTTTCCTGTATTTTGATTTGTGTGCTGACTGATTTGTTAGATGTCTGGCGTCCGCTCCCTGATTGGCTTGGCGGCGAACAGCCTTACGATTTGAATTCATGGCAAGAGTCCGAAACTGCTCTGGCCTTGGCTGATACGCTGGACGAGGATGCCGTTATTGTTGAAGGCTATGCAGAGTATGCTACCTGGAGACCTCATCTAGCCTACCTTCGCGACCCCTACGGTGACCCCGACATGGAAATGGAAATCGATGGTGTTGGTGGTGTGAGTATTCTTGCCAAGGCAAGAGTGTTCAGACTCGGCGCTCATTTCCCTGCTTTTAGCTTTGAGAAACATGCCGAGACTGAGGGTTTTGGAAAGGTATTTGTCTATTTTTTCTCTACTGCGGTTGTACTACTACTAACACATATACAGATGGCTCGTCGCATGGGATTTTCTGTTGTGGGGTTGCCTCATTACACCGTGTGGCATCTGTACGAACCTAGTGTTGACGACATCCGGCATATGGAGGTACGTAAAAATGCGAAAGCAGATTATCTTCTTTATAAAGATAGGCAATGTACTAACCTAGATGGTTATAGGAAATGGAGCGCGAACGCCAACAACGCGAGAAAGAGGACCAGGAAAAGGCCAAGAAGGCTGAGAAGCTGAAGGAGGACTTTGGCGATGCTAACAGCCAATGGGAGAAGGACAAAACAGACATGCAGGACCTGGCTAACCAAGAACAGGAGGACGGTACTGGCATTATCACCGATGGAGAAGATAAGCCTGTTGCCGGAGCCGCTTAAAGCGCCAATAGTTCAGCGTTGTTTCTTTTCCTTTCCTTGTTACTTATCATGATTGATGGATGGCCTCCTATACTTGGTGTTTCGTTTCTTTTTTGGTCAAAGGGTGTGATCTAAGTGATGTGCCATAGTACATGGTCTTGTTTTATCGACGGGTGGGCGGATGTGTTCAGATCCGTATATGGCCCAAGGTTGTTATTTGATCATGCACATGAATTTTTTGCCTTAATATCTTGAAAAAAAAAATACAGAATGCGAGAAATGGCGAAGGCTATGTGTGAATTTTGTCAGGGCTGTGAGGCTGGATATTTTGCCCTTGAATTTTGTAACGATCATATCAAATGTAATCTGTTCATGGCCGTTCGTAACTCGACGCTATGCACTTGTAAGGTGACATAACAGCTAGCTGAGGCTGAAGATTGTAACGTATTAATAAGTGGAGCCATGGACGGCTGACAACAGCTGGCTGTAGCAACACGGAGTCCTTGATAACAATTTGACATTTGGTGCTGAGCTTGATTCTAGAATGCTAATCTGTTAAAGCTTTGAGGCTCTATTATTACTTTCTCGGCGTGGGCCATCCATTCTAGGAGCGTGCTAAGTATTTGGCCACAGCTTTAAAAGTCTTTGAAACTGAGCAGAAGAAAGAGCAGAATAAGTAAGTAAAGGTGAAACGAATATGAGTTGAGCGAAGTCAGCACAAGGATTTTGATAGTTGTGCCATCCCTCGATGGCATAAACCTAAACTCAATGGACGACTTGCATCCTTAGACCTCAACCCCTTCCCCTAACAAACTAAAAAAAAGTGGCCAAATTGCACATGCCATCTACACAGGTTACTTACTACTTGCTAACAAGCTGTCCTTGCCCCTATCAACTTAGAAAAGCACAGCATTACTTCGTGTTCTTTGCCAGGCTCAAGGCTCATCATAAAATATTCCTGCAAGATGAGTCTCGGCACACTACCAACGCACTCGTATGAAGATTCGCAATCAGGGCTATCTTCCCAACTCCCTTCATCTCGAATGCAGTATCGCAACCACCCAGTGTCCGTCGCCGTCGATCCCGTTTCCCTTGTTATTTCCGAATGTATTTCCATCACCTCTGAAATCCGCAAAAGAGCTCCTTTGCACAATTTTTCTGTATCCGCCATTCTAGGTGGTAGTCCAAATCCTGTACATTTGGTACCTCCTAGCCCTCGCGATGCGGCTTTCAGCTCAACCTCTGCCTCTCGAGTCGATGATGATGTGGCCTCAGGCAATCGCTGGGGGCTGCGCGCTACAAACGCCAAGTCAACTCAGGACCATCCCCTAATGTCCAGCTTTGGAAGACTTCGGCATGAGCTATCTGGAACCAAAGGTGCGTAGGCTGACTTGCACGAAGTGATTCAATTTGTTGTTTTCTCTCTGTAAACGGAACTTGTGCTTACTATAGGTCATTTGCAGATATATGCTCATTCGATGCCTTGTCACTCCTTAAACCTTTTCTTCAAATTATGCAGACCAAAGGGACTGCAGCCCCAATCACAATTCTTGCCCTTGGTGCTTTGCGCAAGTTCCTTGCCTACGGCTTCATAGGGACACATTCTCCGAGGTTTCCGCTGGCAATGCAATCTTTGTCTTCTGCACTGACTCATTGTCAATTCAACGACTCTGGGCAGATGGAGGTCGTACTGCTTATGATACTTAACTTGATGGAGGACATGATGTCCGGTCCAGGCGGCCACATCTTGAGCGATGACAGCGTGTGTAAAATGATGCAGCGCGGCTTGGTTATTTGCTCCTCACCACGGTTCTCTCCTGTTTTGCGTCAAACAGCTGAAGCTACGCTGATCCGCATGTGTCAGATTATTTTCCAAGACCTCAAGTTTTTGGAAAGCGAATCGCAACTCCAATCAGTCTCGCTGGACGATGACCCGAACCTCGACGTAACCCTTATGAGACCCCCACTACCCATCGCTTCGGAAAAACCACAAGATGATCCTTTGAATGGACAGAAAGAAGATCTGGTAGTAAATGAAGATCTGGTTGATGACGACACAATCAAAACCTCAACACCAGACACACTCCTTTTATCGGAAGCTCAGGAGGATGGCGACACGAGCCATAAGACTGTCCGCAATAGTACCTCATCTTCTAGACAAGATGAGGACGAGGAAATGGAAATGGAGCCTCTTGATCTTCGACCCTACTCCTTGGCTTCCGTAAAGGAGGTACTTCGTGTGCTCGTGAGCTTTTTGGATCCGAACGACCTTCAATATACTGCGACTATGCGCATCATGGCATTGCGTATAATCCATGTGGCCCTTGAAGTTGCGGGCTCCTCACTTGCTCGCCATCCTTCTCTAGCCGCCATTGTTAGCGACAGCCTTTGCTGTCACTTATTCCAACTCGTTCGCTCGGACAACATGGACCTCCTCCAGGAATCACTTGCCGTTGCTGGAACTTTGCTTGAGACTTGCCGCGATATTCTTAAGCTACAACAAGAATTCTTCATCTCTTTTCTTATTACAAGTCTATTCACCCCTGCCGATGTACCTAGAGAACTGAATATTGATCCGTCCTTGTATGATGGCATCCCTAAGACTCTTAAGTTGGTAAAGCCAGCTCCTGCAGCCCCCACGACAAAGGCTGCAAGTGGACGTTCAACACCAGTTTCTGGAAAAGATCGTTCTAAATCAAGCTTTGAATTGGCGGCACGGAAGCCGGACGCTCGACAGGCAATGGTTGAATGCGTTGGAGTTCTATCAAGAATGCCTACCTTTATGATTGAACTCTTTGTAAACTATGACTGTGATGAGGACCGAGCAGACCTCTGCGAAGACCTCGTTGGTCTTTTGTCTAGAAACGCATTACCGGATTCAGCCACTTGGAGTACTACTAGCGTTCCTCCCCTTTGTCTAGATGCATTGCTCCGATTTGTTCAATTTCTGGCCGAAAGATTAGATGATGAACCTAAGACCGATGGGCTTCCCGATGCGGAGTCTCTTAAACAACGACGCCAGAGAAAGCTTGTTATTTCGAAGGGCGCTGCTATCTTCAATGATAAGCCCAAAGATGGGCTAGCTTACCTTGAAGCACAAGGAATCATCGAAGATGCTAGCAATCCTGTATCTGTGGCAAGCTTCCTGCAAAGTACGACGAAAATAAACAAAGCTGTGTTAGGTGACTTTATCTCTAAGCGTGGAAACGAGTCGATATTAGATGCATTCCTCAATGCTTTTGACTTTTCTGGCAAGACGCTGGACGAGGCACTTCGCATGATGCTTGAGACGTTCCGCCTTCCAGGAGAGGCTCCCCTAATTGAGCGGATTGTCAGTCTATTTTCTGAAAAGTATTTTGAATCCTATACCGATAACGACATTGCCCACAAGGACAGTGTCTTTATCTTGACTTACGCTGTCATTATTCTCAACACCGATCAACACAATCCAAACCTCAAGCATCAAAAGCGTATGACATATGAGGATTTCTCTCGTAATCTTCGGGGTCAAAACAACGGCCAAGACTTCTTGCCCGAGTTTCTACAAAGGATTTTTGACTCCATCCGCTCCAACGAGATCATCCTCCCTGACGAGCACGATAACCAACATGCTTTCAACTACGCATGGAGGGAGCTTCTTTCCAAGGCTGGCAGCGAAAGTGAGCTGTTAGTTTGTGACACTAATATTTACGATTCTGAACTGTTTGCTACAACATGGAAACCAATCGTATCTACACTGGCCTATGTTTTCATGTCTGCCACTGACGATGCGGTATTTGCTCGTGTTGTCACTGGTTTCCACGAGTGTGCCCGAATTGCCGCCAAGTATGGAAATACGGAAGCCCTTGATCAGATTGTGTACTGTTTGTGCCAGATGTCTACATTGGCAGAGAAATTATCACACAACACTGCCCTCAATACTGAAGTACAGGTTGGAGATAGCAGTGTGATGGTTAGCGAGCTGGCCGTCAAACTTGGCCGTGATTTCAGGGCCCAATTGGCTTCTCTTGTACTATTTCGTGTCATGAATGGCCATGAAGCTTTAGTACAACGTGGCTGGAGCTATGTGAGTGAAACTGCAACTCTATCTCATATATTCGAAAAAATGGCTTTGTCCTTGGCTAACTAATTTGCTAAAAACACCAGATCATTCAAATTTGGCTCAATCTTTTCATCAACTCGCTTATCCCCTCATTTGCTACTTTATCAAATGTTGACAAGCTCACATTCCCCGAAATCCCTCTACAGACCCCTTCTCAGGTTATCGACCGAGCTACTAAAGTTAATGATAGTGGCTTCTTTTCCGCCTTCACCTCTTATATTTCGAGCTATGCTGCCGACGACCCCCCGGAACCCTCTGACGAGGAATTGGAAAGCACTCTCTGCACTATTGATTGCGTAAAGCAATGCAATATGCAAGACATCTTCACTAACATCCTGTAAGATCCCGTTACCCCACACGCACAAATGTTCAACTGATGCTGATTTTAGTTTTAAAGGAATATGGATCCTAATGCTCTGGCGAAGTTCATTGATATGCTACTACGTCACTTGCCTGAAGGAAGCCCTGCGGTTATCAACGTCATGGCCGACCAGCCGCCAGCCTCTCCTGTGAATGGCCAAAACCCTACCAGCTTCGAGCCCCTCTACGACCCTTCTATTCCTTATATTCTAGAACTTTGCACAATCTTTGTGCTTAGGGATGATGAAACCGTTAGAACCCTGGGCCGCCCTGTTGCTGACTCTTTATTTTCTATACTTCGCGATGCAAAGAGCAATCATTCTATTGTAGTGTCTCGATGCGCGCTACATCTGTTCGAAGTACTACGGGCCTCTTACCAATATGGGTTCATTAATGTTCCTGTTCTTCTTCACACTATCGCCAACTTCCCAAAGGACGTTATGGCCAAGTGTTCTAACCTCTTACTCAAGGGGCTAAGAGGGTGTATCCAAGAGCCTAGCCCCTTGCGTAGTGAGATCATGACTTCGCCTGATTTTTGGGCTATTTTGAGATTGCTCTCTGGCCGCCCTGACTGTTCGTCTATAGTTTTTGAGATCCTGGATGCTGGAACTACTGGCGACCCTCCATCTATCATCTCAGATAACTACGAAGCAGCTATTAAGTTGTTAAACGACTTTGCTACAGCCTCTCGTTTATCAACTTCACCCCGACAAGACATTAAACAGCGCCCTAGCAGCCAACGCTCCAAGAAGACTTGTGAAACAGATGAGGTTGTTTCAAGGGGAATGCGAGCCGTCACCTTGATCTACAATATGACAGGCAGAATTCCACATTTAATGAAGCAATCTCATTTGGAAAGTAATGAGGGTAAGCTATCATTCTATCTTGATGTGTATGTGCCATCTTTATTCTAACTGCATTATTAAAGCATGGTCTGCCTATTGGCTTCCCGTATTCAAGTCGCTTACTTCGCAATGCACAAACCCGTGCCGAGATGTTCGTCAGCTTGCATTTACCTCCCTTCATCGTACTCTCTTGTCACCTGACCTCACAGATACGAATCACAAGGAATGGACTGCTATTTTCAGTGAGGTTCTGTTCCCTCTGATCCATCGCCTTCTAAAGCCTGAGGTGTTTTCATCTGACCGCGAAGGGATGGGTGAGATGCGTGTACAAACAGCCTCGTTGTTGTGCAAGGTATTCCTACAGTACCTCGTAATTCTGTCGTCATGGGACGGCATGTTTGATCTCTGGATTAAAATTATTGACATTATGGATCGCCTCTTAAACAGCGGCCAGGGCGATGTTCTGGTATGTGACGCTGTATTTTATTAAAGCGATATATCTCTGTACTAACCACCATGAAATCATGTAGGAAGAGGCAGTCCGTGAGAACCTAAAGAATGTGGTTTTATTCATGTCTAGCATTGACTATTTGGTTCCGCCGTCCAAGGACAATTCCAAGGCAGAGCTCTGGCACGAGACATGGAAACGTATCGATCGATTCTTGCCCGATTTGAAGATTGACTTAGCTCTCGAGGTAGACGATAAGGGGCCGGCATCTAGTGAAAAACAGAAGCAGGATGCTATAGAGGATGTGGTTACAGAAAGCGCAGCGTAATTTAGGTTGACAGAGTTGAATAACCATGGCCTAGACTAGATAGCTTTGTTTCTTTTCTTTTTTTTTCCTTTTGATTATTACGCGTAGATGAAAATCTGGAATAAAACCTGAATTAGATATGGCCATGGGTACAATTAATAACGCTCTTCAAGGCAAAAACTCCAGCTGATGAAAACTGAAATTCATATAACAGGGCCAGATAAGAAACCGAAAACCCCGATATAAGCATATAATTATTTCTTGGTAAATCAGCCTCGTGACATGTTTTCAGCCTACCAACTGACCTATATCACCAAACAGCCCTCTCGGAGTTTTACTTTTCTTTTCAGGATGACATCTTCTCAACCGCCTATCGCTACGTTAGTGTCATTGCACCCCGGCACTATGTATGCATCTGGCTGACTTATGTTCTACTAACTGTAGGGTTTACGTCCAGAACCTGGAGGAGCGCATTAAGCTCGATGCACTCATTGCGGCTCTGACGAGCATCTTCTCTGAGTACGGTACTGTCCTCGATGTAGTTGCTAAAAGCAATTTAAAAGCTAAAGGCCAGGCTTTCGTGGTGTTTGACAACCCTGAATCAGCAACTAAAGCCATCGAAGAAATTCAGGGCTTTGAGCTTTTTGGAAAGCCGATGCGCGTCGCGCTGGCGCGCACCAGGAGTGATGCAACAGTCCAAAAGACCTGCTCAGCCGAAGAGCTTGAGCTTCACAAACGCCACCGCATTGCCGATAAAGGTAGGTTACAGAAGTCAATTACAGTGTGGCCCGCATTATGGGCACGTGCCAGGGAGGCTGTACAGACGAGGCTTATTTGCTAACGATTTCAATTTCACCTATAGAAAAGCGCATTGCTGCTGCAGAGGAGCAACGCCGCGCCGAGGCGTTGCAGGAGGGGGCATTGAAATTAGGCCGTGGACCGACAGGGCTCAAGTCGTCCAACCCAGCCGGTCCCACGGGTGTGGCAGACGAGTATCTCCCTCCCAACAAGATTTTGTTTCTACAAAATATCCCAGATCAGTACGATACTGATGCTCTCACGTCTGTTTTTGGTCGCTTTGAGGGATTCAAGGAGGTTCGCCTAGTGCCAGGTAGACGTGGGCTGGCCTTTGTTGAGTACGAAAGTGACCAGAATGCTATTACTGCCAAGGAGAGTACCTCGGGCATGACCTTGGGCGATGATGCGAAGCCTCTTAAGGTGACATACCAGCGGAAATGAATGGTATCTAGCATGTTTAGTATGCAAGGGTAGGTGTATTCATTAATATTAGCCTTGATTCTGGATGTGAGTTTATGTAATACACAATAGCACGGAAGATATTTCTTCAGATTCAATATTTATAACGTCTGGCAAAACTGGAGTCCTGGATAATGCCGCTTTCCTACACAACCAAGCAACGAATGATCAATCCCACAATACTTAGAAGATAACTTCCTCTTCGTCCCCATCAGCTAATAGGTCCTTCGGGTGATCGCCGTTCTCATCTTCTGAGGGTTGGCCCTTGGCGGCCCTCCTAGCCTTAAGCTCAAGATCCGCAGCTGCTGTATCACGCTGTTTCTTGTTTGCGACCTGTTTATGATATGGTTAATACTGGCCTAGTCTGTGTGGGATATCATAGTATAGCACGAAACGTTACACATGTCATTTCAAGGCATACCTTCTTCAATCTATAAAACTCCTCTCTGTCTAACTCATCAAGCTCGGAGTTGATATCTAAACACGGGTTAGCTTATTCCAATTCTAGGAGGGCGTATCATTGAAAGCTTACACTTGATAGTATTCTCCGTTCTTGGGATAATGACATGCTCACTAAGGCAGTTGGTTAGCTGACTACTTTGCCAAAGAGGCTGCGACATGGATTAAAAAGAGATTCATTCATACATGGCGTTCACTATCAATAGAGTGTTAGTTTCGACATATCCAAAATATCAAGGGGGGAATGTAGTTTACCTCTGCGGTTCACGACTTTGATGACCTCATCAAGGATAACAAATGCAGTCTATCACCTCTCGATTGTTAGCATGGTAAGTCAATGAATCTGGGAAAGTCCGCAAGTTCAAAGGGTTCAGACCTGTAAGCTTGCGAGCTCAACAAGCGCCTCTACTGCTCTAGCATAGGTTTCTCTGCATCTTTGGACCTGTTGACCACCACGTCCCAGACCTGTTAGACCAAAGTCATTGTTTCCTTCAGTCTGGTAGCTTTCAAAGGCAGGAAGAAGAACACCCGAGACATTCTCCTGCTTTGTGCGCAGGCGGAATCTAGCGGACTTTGCAGATTCTTGAATCTGATAGCCAATGTCACCACCAACAGCATAGGTGACTTCAGCTAGGGAAAAGGCGGCAATTTCCATAACTCGACCCATCTTCCGTTTCGCCTCATCGATGCGTCTGGTGATCTCTAGTAGCGGGCAGATGAGTTGGTAAGCTTTTGTTTATGACAAGTATCGGGTTCGGATGGGGCGATATTTAAATACCTCGGAAGCGCCTATGAGATGGCAAGGCCATGTTAGAAACAAGCATTCACGACAATTGGTGGTCAACATACTTTGTGAGAGCCTCGCTCTTTCTCTTTAGAAGACTGTGGCCAGTTTCAGCGCCCTTTAATTTAGCCTTCATCAAACCCAGCGACTGGCGTGTGGGGAAGACAGGCTCACGATCCTATAGTTTATGATATATGAGAAAGATGTGCTATACCGGTTGATCTTGTGAATTGCAAGTAGACATTGCACAACTTACAGCAGCACCCGACATATTGGATCCGAATAAAACAGAGGTACGCGAGAGATGGCGATAAGGTGAAGATGAGGCGAAGGTGGTGGTGTGTGAAAGGCGAGGGCTTAAAAGCAAGCAGCAAACTGACTTGAGACCAGACTGTTAGAGTAGAGCGAGCGTTATCGTAGCGATTTTAAAGGGCAATCAATGCGTTGAAATGCTAATTAATCATTCCGAGCTTGACTTAACTGGGATAAGCTAAGCTGTTTGGTGCTGCGGCCAAATGCATATAGCAAGAATATGCATCAATCGATATCCTGCACAGCAGTCCCTTGCTGAGATTGACCCAGCTTTTTGAAGGACCTACACCAAATGTCCACTCGATCGTCTTGTTATTCCCTACACCATCTTGCGCCGCCTTTGCATTTGGATTGAACAGTAAGAGTTCCATTTTTCTTACTTTGCTTTTACTGCACGGCATTATTGGAATCTCTTAGCTTCAGCCTAAGGCACTGCTATATGCGGTAAAGCCCCCTCTCCGGCCAATTCCGTGTGTAAATGCCTGCCGCGATCACTGTCTCAACCATGGCGGCTCAGGATGAAGTTGACCTTTGCATGATTGTATGTTGATTTCTTTTCCAGTGCTATCGCCATCTAACTTCAGTCTTTCTAATCTAACCCGATCCATTTTAGACCGAAGATGATGCAGTATACGAACACGACATCCTCCGAAACCCTAGTAGCCCCAAGCCATGGTTGGCCTTTATTGCTTCCAAGCTCCAGCACGGAACCGCTCGGCAGCAAGCTTTCGTGATGGAGCGGGCATGTATGCAACTTCCCCGATCTTACAAACTATGGAAAATGTACCTCGAGTTCCGTGTGAAGCATGTGAAAAAGCTCAATGCGGCAATCTTCTCCATTGAGTATCGCAAAGTCAATGCTCTTTTTGAGCGCGCCCTCATTCTCCTCAATAAGATGCCTCGCATTTGGGAGCTGTTTCTCAAATTTCTTTTGCTTCAACCAGCCATAACTACGACCCGAAGAACATTCGATCGCGCATTGCGCGCCCTTCCCATTACTCAGCATCAACGGATCTGGGCGCTCTATCTTCCCTTTGCCAACTCGGCATCAGGAGAGACAGCAATCAAAATTTGGCGGAGATACATACAAATTCACCCACAGGATTACGAAGACTACATCGAGCTCTTGGTCCATGTAGAGAAATACACGGAGGCAGTCCAGGCGTATATTTCTATGCTAAATAATCCCAAATTCTCAAGCAAAAATGGCAAAGGCAAGCACGAAGTCTGGAGCGAAATGGTCGATCTCCTTGTTAGGCATGCCTCAGAAATGAAGACGGGATCAGAAAACGGAATAAATGTCGAGCGAATCCTACGAAGCGGGCTTGGTTTATTTCCAGATCAGCGAGGCAATCTTTGGTGTGGTCTTGCAACATTCTGGATCAAGCGCGGGAACTTTGATCGCGCACGTGATATCTTTGAAGAAGGTATATCAACAGTCATGACCGTGCGAGATTTCACCATGATTTTCGATTCGTTCATGGAGTTCGAGCGCAATGTCATTGAAGCGCTCATGGAAAAGGCCGGCATACGAAGTGATAAAGGTATTGTGGACGAAACAGCTGACTTTGAGCTTGACATTCACATGATGCGACTCGAGCAACTGCTTGACCGGCGGCCTTTCCTTCTCAACGACGTTCTTCTCCGACAAAACTCTAACAGTGTCCATGAATGGGAAAAAAGAGTGGTGCTCTGGGGCCAAAATGCCCAAGAGATTGGAAAGACTTATGCCAATGCGCTTGCAACTATTCAGCCTAAAAAGGCTATTGGACCCCTTCATGAACTTTGGGAAAACTACGCCAAGTTCTACGAATCGGCAGGCGACCTTGCTACCGCACGTGTCATCATGGACAAGGCCGTCAAGGTCCCTTTTAAATCTGTTGCTGAGCTCGCTGATATGTGGGTGTCTTGGGCAGAACTGGAACTGCGTAATGAAAACTTTGAAGATGCAGTAAAAGTTATGCGCAAAGCTGTCCAGGCACCGAAACGATCCACGGTTGACTACTTTGATGAAACTCTGACGCCCCAACAACGAGTACACAAAAGCTGGAAACTATGGAGCTTCTATGTTGACCTTGTCGAGAGTGTAGAGGGCCTTGATGAAACACGCAATGTTTACGAGCGGATATTCGAGTTAAGGATAGCAACGCCACAGACTGTTGTCAACTACGCCAACCTGCTAGAAGAGCACCAGTACTTTGAAGAGTCATTCAAAATCTTTGAGCGTGGTCTAGATCTGTTCAGTTATCCTGTGGCCTTTGAGCTGTGGAATCTGTATTTAACCAAGGCAGTTGACCGCAAGATTAGCATCGAACGGCTCCGAGACCTATTCGAACAAGCTATTGAAGGCTGTCCTCCTCGATTTGCGAAGGTCATATATCTCATGTACGGTAACCTAGAAGAAGAACGCGGCCTAGCACGCCATGCTATGCGCATCTACGAACGCGCTACCAGGGCAGTATCCGACGAGGATCGTGCCGACATGTTTAGCTTTTATATCACAAAGTCAGCATCCAACTTCGGACTACCGTCAACACGCTCCATCTATGAGAAGGCCATTGAAATTCTTCCAGACACGGACGCCCGCGATATGTGCCTCAAGTTTGCTGAGATGGAAAAACGCCTAGGAGAAATTGACCGCGCAAGAGCTATCTTTGGTCATGGATCTCAGTTCTGTGACCCTCGCACGAGTCCCGATTTCTGGGCCAAGTGGGAGGCATTTGAAGTGCAACATGGAAATGAAGATACCTTCAAGGAAATGCTGCGGGTTAAGCGTAGTGTCCAGGCTCAGTTCAACACAGATGTCAATTTTATTGCAACACAGGCTCTAGCTCGTGTTCAGGGTGCCAGTGCAGGCGGAGACGGCCAATCATCGCCAGATGCCATGGCCCTTCTCGACAGACAATCCAAGGCACCCGTGGGCTTCGTCTCTGCCGGTACTTCTTTCCGGTCAGGACCTCCAGAAGAGGCCGCTGTACCTCAAGCTGCTAACCCAGATCTAATTGACATTGATGATGAGTAATCAAGATTCCGCCGCTCTTATTCCTTCTACCTTTATTTCTTTGTTGAGCACCCCATTTAGTTTGCCGCTTTTCCTTTTATTTTTCTCTTTTCCCGAGCCTCTTCCTACTGTTTCCCTGAGGCAGTAGTTTAAACAAATGTTTGTACTAGCTGTTGTGATGTCTAAAAAATAAGAGTTGGTGATCCAAATATTTGACTAGAAACTTATTAAAAAGGGGACCTTAGGGTTAGTTATCTTTTAAAAGGTGCTCGTGTGAGGCTTACAGTCGATGAAAAATTTGTAGCTCTCCTCCTTAATGAGAAATGAAGCCAGCTTTTTATGAAACGGTCGCTCTCCCTCTTCCAAACCGGATTCAAACGATCCATCATGTCGACTTCCTTGTTGCCTCGGATAAATCTTACGTCAAACGAAACCAGACTCAAGGATCTTCTCCTAGATCTTACAGCCTCACTCGCCCAAGACCAGCCAAATGGCCCGATAGTGCTGCGATGGGCTGGTGGCTGGGTGCGAGACAAGCTTCTAGGAATTGAAAGTAATGATATCGATGTTGCTATCAACTGCATGACGGGCGAGACTTTTGGCCTTGAGCTAGGGAAGTTTTGCCAACAGGCATGGGTCGTCGAAAAGTATCACATAAAAAAGGATGACCTCCATGGCCTACACTTGATCCGATTGAATCCTGAAAAATCCAAGAACCTAGAGACGGCTACGACACAACTGTTCGGTGTCGACCTGGATTTCGTCAATCTCCGCAAAGAGACATACGCGCAGGATAGCAGAAATCCTGAGGTTGAATTTGGAACAGCATACGAAGATGCCATGCGGCGAGATGCAACGGTCAATGCCATGTTTTATAATCTGCACTCGGACAGTATTGAGGACCATACAGGTGGTGTGGCTGATCTGAAGGCGAAGGTCATTCGCACCCCCCTTGAGCCTTTCCAGACCTTCATGGATGACCCTCTCCGGGTCTTACGACTAGTCCGTTTTGCTAGCCGTCTAGGCTTCACTATTGCTCAAAACACTTCTCAATGTATGAGCGATCCGCGGGTTCTGGACGCTCTAGCTCTGAAGATTACGCGTGAGCGCGTAGGTATTGAGCTTGATAAAATGCTCAAGGGTAGGTTTTCCTCATTTCACTTTTCTTCTTCGCTGAATACTGCAAGTCTCAACTAATGCGGTGTCATTTGTTTCTGCAGGGAATGATCCCCGAGCTGCGCTGGAGCTCATTTATGAACTTGGTCTTTATCATACTATCTTTACCAATGTCGCCCAGCCTGACATACCCGAGCCGGATATTGCAAATTGGCCTACAGCATTCAACCTTCTTCACGATATGTCAAAAAACGCCTTTGGTGACTTTCCTTACAACACTCTAGTAACGGACAGTAACGAATCCTATCTGGCGTGGGCACTTGCATGTCTCTGTCCATGGGAAAATATCCCAACTCCACGGAGTGGACAAAAGCCAAAGTCCAAGTCCCTTCCTCAGATTGTCACTGTTGCACGCGAAGGGTTTAGGGCAACAAACAAACTCTCTGATTGTCTCACCGGGTCACATAAAAATATCGACGAGATTCGCCGGTTTAAAGATGCTGTGCTAGAGGGACAACTATGGGCTAAAAAACGAGGTGCTGTAGCTATGATGATCAGAAGGTGGGAAGGAAACGCCATGAACTGGCGCCTCCAAATTCTCTATGCTATGCTCGTTGAAGCACTCCAGTATCCTTCTGATGCTACCCAAGAACTCGAAAAGCTTCGGGTCTCATGGGCTTTGGTCTTGAAAGAGCTGGAAAGCCTCAATCTTATGGATGCCCATCTTGTCGTGGGTCTTGTAGATGGCCGCACTCTTTCAAAGGCCCTGAACAAGCGTCCTGGACAATGGATGCGTCCTGCTCTCGATATTTGCCTTGAATGGCAATTTGACAACCCCGGTGACACAGACATCACAAAGCCGATAGATGCTGCTCGTGAAGTATACGGATGAGAAGGCAGCCTAGAGGTTATATAGGTCGTGATCAATATAGAGATACAGTGAATCCTGATGAAATTCACACTGGCTATAGTGTATCCTCAACCCTAATTGTGGAGACTGACAACAAAGGGACTATTGAGATTGTTTGAAGCTTATTTTCTTCTTTCATTGAACATTACTACACACACGAAAGATGATTGACGATCGCGAACAACCGACTATGGACTCACTGTTAGCAAAAGTACGCAGCATTGACACAATGTCCATATTGGAAGATGATGGGAGCCGAAACCTTGAAGGTTAGAAGCTTCATGTCCCATAGTTATGTCAACTTCTCTAAAGCTAACGCATCACCAGACCTAAAACTTGATAGTAGTGAATGCCAGTATCAGGCTGAAAGTCTAGTCCAGCTGCTTAGTGTAGAGAAGGAAATAGTAAGTTTCCTTGTCATTTCATTTCTAATAATCAATCTAACGCTAAAGTGCAGAACATTGTCGAAGCCTTGACGGCTATTTTGTTAGCTTTGAGGCAAGATACTGTTGATGACATTCAAAGACTAAACTTGCATTTATCGTCGGAACTGCGTCCTATTTTGATTCCTGCAAACGGTCCTCCTTCGAGAGGTGCTGAAGCTTTGGTTAGCTTGAAGATTATTCTTCAGATGGTCAAGTTCCACAAAGTTATAAACCCAGCCCTTTTGGTACCTGTAATAGCGTATATGGATCCCAGCGACGACTGGAATAGCGACAAGTTAAACGCTCTTACGTTGGAAATATTGAAATTGCATGTCCAAAATGGGGGCTGCATTGAAGAAGTCATGGACTTGGTGTTAAGTCAAGTGATACGTCCTGCCATTTCATCTATTGGGTTGAAACAGAGAACGACAAGTCTAGCGGCGCTACAAGACCACTCAACAGATCGGCCGTGGCACAATCGGGGTTTCTTCCTAAGACGGATGTATGAATGGATCTTGACTACTTGCTCGGTATGCACGTTAATCCAAAATACAAAACCTTCATCTATGCTATGCTTTTTTGCTGACGAGCTACCCATATAAATACAGCCTGAATATGCTGCGAACCACTGGTCGCAGCTTTTGCCATTCGTACTTAACCTTCTCGATGACACCGATATCCCATCCCGAACTTCTGGCCTCCGTTACAGTATCATCGTTGTCAACAAGCTTCCTCACCAGATTATTGTCATCAATGGCATTGGTCAGGTTATCTGGGATGCGGTGTTTCCCGTCATATATATTATGCCTGGTGCTTATCCTGAACACGAAGTCATCCAAGTAGTTGAACTCGCTTATGCCAGTCTTGCTTGTATCGCCTCTAAAAACGACCAGGAGAAGAAAATGGCATTACTAGACAAAATGTTGCGGGAAGGAGTTTTTACAAACTACGCTCACGCCTCACAGTATTCTAGTATGATTGAACTATTTTTGCGCGAAATGGCTACTATTATTGATGCAATGGGTATTCATGCCGTGAAGCATCTAAAGGTAGGCGAATAAAACGATATATATTAGTGGGAATTGGCAGCATGTATTGGTTGAGTAGCAGAGACAGTTAACTGACAAAATTTCACGCCTTTTAGGATATAATCCCTATTGTATCAATGGTTTTGACAGATCCATTTTTGCCGGATGCTAGCATGAAGTCTGTCTACGAAGCATGTATTACGCTTGAGAAGACTCTCGCAGTATGTTGGGTGCGTATCAGAAGCCTGTACGCCGGAGAGGTTCTGAATATGGTCTGTATATGTTGGTTGAATTTGAAGACAGCCATGTCTCCTGCCCGACATTTACAAAACCCCGAGAAAGAGTTCCTCGGAAGAGTTGAGGAACGGCTTATGAAAATAGCGGCTATGATGAAGACCCTCTTAGACAACCAAGGGGATACTGAGTTTTCAATCAGGCCACTCCTGCAGGCTCAGCCAGTTCTTCGGGACTTATTCAAGCACCTGCCAAGCGACGGCGGGATGTTGCTTGAAGAATGATTTTCCCTGTAGCCATTTCCGGTACGCTTTGTATCGCTTCTTCTGGGAGTCGTTTTCAGTGACATTAAGAGGATCATCCCCGATTTCCATAGTTTCGATATAAGCCTGTAAGTCCTCTGTACCAGATGGTTCAAGACCCTCATATTGCCATAAACCATGCACAAACCTGATATATTCAGGTTCAACATCTGCAGGTGTCTCCGCTGAAACGACCAAAGGTAAACTATGGGGATGGGATAGATAGTGGAAGTAGTCTTCCTTCTCTTCCACGGTAACGTTTGGGTCTAATGATTCATGAACGGCCTTTGCAAAGATTGATTGTGCTGACTCGAACTTTTCGTGTGGTGTTAACTTCTGCGGTCGTGTCCCAGAAACTAGAGTCACATTTGTGTTGCTTGTTGATGGACCTATTTTGGAAGATGTAGGTGTAGATGCTGGGTTCTGAACAATTTGAGAATTGCTCGTATGGAACCACTGCTGTAAAGAAGATCCGCGGGTAGAAGTGCCGTCCGTATCTTCATCTTTCAGGTTATTTTCAATAACGGACTTTTCGGGGTGTCTCTTGAGTGGTGCATTAGCCTCTGGACCAATTCTGACCCGAAATGGGCTCATGTTGACTAGGCTTTCAGAGGAGCGAGAGGCTGCTTGTCCCTCCTTTAGAGTTGATTTCATCCTAAAAGCAAACATATTATTAAAAGTTGATAGAGTTAGAGGTCGGTAGTACTCAACCCAGTAATTATCAACATGATCAATAGAGCATCTCTCCCGAGAAGCGAGTGTCAAGCGGTAGTCCAACGGGATTTGTCGTGGCTGGAGATGTTGCGGGTTGAACCAATTCATGTAATCTTTTGTGGGAAGCTCCTCGTTCTTGTCTGGCATTGGGTTATGTAGCTGATAGTCACCATGCATATCCCATAAAAAGGATTTCCCGGGTTCGTACACATAATTTCCAAGAAACAGGTTATAAGTTTGTTGCCTTTGAGTATCCAGGAATGAGTTGTTGTAAAAGCGTTTAAAACTTTCCAACATGTCGCGTGGGTTACTTGTCCAGGATCCTGTTTTTCGATATGTTTCAACGGTGTTGACAAGCTGTGAGCCAGCATACTGTAGAGCGATAGTATCGCCATGGTCATGGTATAGATTGGTCAACATGTTGATAGCGTCAGTATCGTAGTCCATGGTTGTATCGGGTAGAACGCCTAGGGCGTGTAACTGGTGCCCAAGCGCCCTCTTTCCTATCACGAACTGAGCAGCATTTGTGCGATCAAGGCAGTCGATGCAGTTAGTCCGAACCACGCCATTCTGTACTCTCGGAGAAGTCACGGAGGAACTAGCGCTACCATTGTGGAAAAAGCTAGTTTTTAGAATAGCATCTTCGGCTATGCTTTCGAGTGTGGAAATAACGTCTTGATCTCTACTTTTAGATGCTCTGCTCATATCCCACGCTGTGTGAATAATCTTGGAATCGTCGGGCAGATACTGGTTTAGATACGACGTGGCTTGGATATAGTGATCCAAGAGTTTAGACTCCCTCGGAATTCTTTCGCGGGCTTTGACCAAGTTCAAAACGTATACTGGTGTTCCATACCGCTCAAAAAGGTTGTCGAAATGAGCAGCAGCCCCTGAGTAAAAGGGATCTGATACTTGAAGTTCTATAGGGGGTTTTGGAGATACCCCTGAAGCATCTTGCGTCCATGATAAGGGAATGCTTCCTCGGTGTTGTACATAGGATGTGAAGTGAGGGTTGCTATAAAGCTCAGGTCCTGGAGAGTGAAAAGAAGTTGTCAAAGCTTCTGAGACAATCTGCTCTGTTTCAACCTCATTGGCAACATGGCCCTATATGAAAATTAGTAGCTGGCAAGCAAGGAAGAGAGTAAAATAAAAGCCTAGAGAGACTTTAAATCAAAAAGGTATCAGGAGTTTCGTTGATCTTTATACCTTTTCTGTTACTCCGCGCTTCAGGAAACGCACACCCGCATAATGACGAGACCGGCGGCCGATAAGGGTGATGTGAACTATGCGTCCAAAGACGTTCAGAGCTAAGGCAATTGATTAGGAAATTAATGCAACATATTTAAATTGCTGTTTATACCATAATTAGGAGAAGATAACTCACCGCTTTGCTCAATGTACCCATGAATTATGGCCCGACACCAGATATAAGGGTTCTCTATGCAAGATTTGGCAGGTTTCACGAGATGGGAATTCCACACAAACATGCTATTAAATCCATTGTGGCCAGCCTCAGGTAGCTGAGTAGTGAGCCTTTCCCTTTCTCGTGAAATATTGTGTTGCAAAGTGTGACTGATGTCATATGAAGGGCTGTAGTAAAAGGTTCTAGTGAGATCGAGAGAAGTAAAAATATTTAAAAAGCGAGATTCTTCTGCATTGCGGTGGTCTTGTTTGTTCTTGCATCTGGTGAGTGGGATAATCTCGGTCCCCTCGATTTGATATATATGATGGCCTCCTATTAGAGCAACGGTACTCTTCTTGGTAATAACGACCAGATAGTAGGGGCCAGTAAAACGAATGAAACCAAGGAGACCCCAAATAGTGCTTCGGAGCTTTATGCCGCCAGTTGCCCGGTTGCCATCTTCAATTGTTTCTAGGAGCTGATTCATTCCATTTCTCGTGTAGACTGTCTTATCGTCTGCGATAGATAACTCACTGTCCTCGGATGTCCGCTCAATCTTGAGGATACGGTGATGGTTGTCAGTGAGGTCACTACCAACAACGTAGAAGCGTGAAGCAGTTTCATAAAGCCCAAACTTGTGGAAATTAAATGGCGGGGTGCCCTTTGTTTGAGAACCACCAAGGTGAGTTTGCGTACTCGCTAACGAGATTGCATCATCTTGGCTGTCACTCCACACACAACTGTCAATATCCTCAGCACTAGGGCCAACTGTGTTTATAGAGAGCGAGGGCTTGAAAGTTTGCGCTGCATTATCCTCGGGAGGCATTATTTTCAAAACTAATGTGATATGGATATGGATTGAATTATGAGAGCAATTATGGATAAATGTGATGACAATTGTACGCAAGTGTCATTCAGCCACGACTCGTGTAACCTCGACATAATAAAGACAAGATAAGGGGCCACCTATGTTGTGGAGAATTTACCCACCCCACCCGGTAGAGCCTCGGCTAAGCCCATAGTGCCCAATCCAGGCGGTGAAGAAACCTAAGAGGTGATCTCTAAGGATAAACTTTCCATATAGAAACACACAATAGGTTATGAGCCTGGCACTTCAATAGTGTGAGAATATAGGTCCAGTATTTCCATCAAGTTTTCCTTCCAGTTCTATCTTTTCCCCCACTTACAAGTTTCGTTACCCCCCTTTCCTTATATCATGACCTTTCTGATAAGAACGATGTTCCCTCAGTTTATCCAGGCTTCAGCCGGAGTTCTCCCGGGAGCCTGCTTTCATCCAGTTTAGTGGCCAAATCTTTACAAATGGCAACGACACCTCTAAAAATGGCTCAAGCGAATTTGAATACCTAATACTCCACATGTCTATCTCATCTGCATGTCAACTCTCTGATATCTGTCGAACACATCAGGATAAATTTACTACAGGAAACATTTGGCTTACCTCCGGTTCATACTGCATTACCCCTATCCTTTGGCATCTGCTTTTTTCCCTTCTTTTTACGACTTGAGCTTTCTTTCACATTACCATCAACACTAACGAATCCACAACTTTCAACATAGAAGCACAAGCAACCCATGCGGCGCTCTTCATAACCATTACTTAGACCATTTAGTCCAGAAACATTTCGATCGCACCTAAATCCTGGACAGGAGCCACAACAAGATCCATAGACACGATTACAGAGACCTGTATCAGACCCACCAACATAAATTAGAACTAATGATAGCGAACGTGATTAGAAAGAAATCGAATCCGGAATTGAGAAAACCTAGAACAAGGACGCATCACTACAAACGAAAGCCCCATGAATGACAATCAGACTGCAGAAAATCTGGAAGCTAGCACCAAAACCAAACACATCGACGTTCAGTAACATGTAGCCAGGCAGTGGATTCTGCCTGAGCTTATAGCCACTTTCTGTGTAACAATGAACAAAGAATATGATATGATGCAAGTGATGTCATGTTATGTGCATCAAGCTCGAGTCTAGGTGGAGTGGAGCCAACCTGGTATCGAGGGACTTGATGTGACATTCGATTCCTGTAAGCACCAAAAATACTTCGCCACAGGAAGAGCACACCCCATTGTTGTCAGCAAAGAAATGAAGAAAGGTTCTTCGACAAACATCCTAGTTAATCTAGTGGAGACGACTCAATGGAAAATGTGATCCCATTTCGGCATGAGGCTATCCAACCAGATCACAATAAAAAGCCTGAGCGGATGGAAGGAGAGATACTGACTACAGATTCCATCCGTCCATTATGCCAATTAGATGAGCCTGCTTCTACTCAGTCTACCACTACACTCCCTTGGCTTGAAGCTATTCCAAGCCGAGGCATCCTTAAAGTCTCAAGGAATAACCAGATGGAAACATCAAAACGAGTACGACGACAAAATTGAAGCCCACTGAGACGGCTTAGAGTCCCGGCTGTTATCGTCTCTCGAGTCTCCTCACTGTATCCGACCCTCTAAAAGAGAACCACCTCCCAAGCGTCTTCCCCTGATCCGATCCTTATATCAATGAATGAGCCTGTTATCAACGCGTGGCTAAGGAGAAATTATCATGACTCTGCTCCATCTTCATCAGACTAACCTACTGAAGAAGACTCTCTCTGGTAGTCATACTAGTAACATCTACAGTCGTCAGATTCCTGGAATCAGAACAACCGGAACAACCAGAAATAGACTCGAGCTCTGCTTTAGTCAGACATCCTAACTTTGGCCTTACAACTAGTTTTGTCTATGATGATCCCAAGATATACTAGCAAGCAAGAGCAAGTCCTTTTGAATCACGATGACAAGAAGCGATAAAAGAGGAAATGAAGGCCCACACTGAAACGAAGGCTTTCATCATGGAAACACCTCTGAGTTCAGACCGGATTCTGTCATCTAAATGGGTCTTCATAACTAAGAAGAAATCTGGTAATTCTATCTGAGGCATGATGTTGCGGTTTAATGCTAAGAGTTGAAGGTAGTGAGGCAGGGCAAGAACGCAGTGGAGCTAAAAGATATAGTTCGCCCTGAACACCATCACAGCCTTTCAGTTACGCTCCCTTTACGTCCCATCGAACAATAAAGATTCTATACATCTAAAGTAGTGTGCCATTGCGTGTAACAAATCATTCGATATTCACCTAACACAACCAAAAAGAATGGAAATTTAAGGCCGACTTATGATATTCCATTAGAGAAATCGAGTGTATACGAAAACTTGATAGAATACAACAAAGATGTCTCTGTTCAAGACGCAAAACGAAAACACCACTGTGCACAATACCACTATATATCTACTCAATGGCGAAATCAAGTAGGAGGAGAACCACGGAGACACTGGAAGAGGGGACCAACAAAGCATGAATAGTTTTTTGTCCCCCAGTTTTGGTAGTTTGGTTTTGTTTCCTTTTTACTTCCCACGAACTTGATAATAAACGGCATTGGACCTAACTGTGAGTCTTCTACACACTTAGCAAACCCTTCATATAACATTAAGTTCTTCTCTCCCTTTTTGCGACAGCCCCCAGGATTTGCAGTTCCGTTTAGAGCATCGACCAGTAAGTCGTCTTGACCAGTGAAGATATCAACACCGAGTTTCAGAGTTACACCACAGAAAGTACCTTTATCGAGCCTATGAAGTTTGTGTTCCCATTGAGTTCTACAAGCAAGAGCTCTTACGAGTCATCAAGTCCTTCTACCTTTGTTTCAGCCAACACCCTCAGCCCTCCCCTGAGCACCCAGAAACCATGGATACCTCTCAGATGGAGGGCATTACTGAACAGCTGGGTCAGTGCAACCCCGGCTCCACCACCCCTACGAAAAATGGTGGAGGAGACCCTTTTTCTTCAACTGTAAATGATGTCACCTTTACACCACAGCAAATTCTGTTCATCCGTGCTATAGTTAGTCAGTGTACTGGAAGTCAGACAATAGCCACCCCCCCACCCAAACACCACCACCAGTACCACAACACAACAGCCCACAACCCAACCACCAACAACCCCCCCCCCCCCCAGATCCAGTATCCAGTGCCACAGCTGAAAGCGCTGCCACGAACGACAAAGCACTCCTTTGCTTGGAAATCGTGATGAGGATCCCGGAAAACAAACAACCACAAGTTGACAGGTGGCTCACCCAAGGGAACCAATTGATATGGGACTGGAAGAGCTCAATGGACCATATCGAAGAGACATTCCGCAACAAAGAAGCCATTCAGAAAACCGGCCAGAAGTTATTCAGCGTGGGAACGAGAAGTCACCAAACTTTCACGTCCTACATTCAAGGCTTTGAGCAGCAGCTAGCTCAATGTGATGCCCTGTGTTGGCCTGACCGATCCAAGATCATGCATCTGAATGCAGGAATCAACTCGACACTGCAGAAATACCTGGTCACTATGGACTTGCCTAACGATGACTACCCTGGATGGGTCAGCAAAGTAAAGACGGTAGCAGGTCGTGTGGAAGCACTGCCAGAATATCTCTGTAGATACAGATCCAAGACAGTCACTTGTGGTCCCACATGAATGGAGGCTTCCGTCACCTTGAGACCAGCACTCCGAAGACCCACAGCGCCTCAACATGAACTGACATCAATGTCGACACTCCGATGTCTGGAGTTAATGCCATGGACAAAAGAAGTAGAGACTAACGCGTGCAACATCAGTCTCACAGGCCTCCTGCACTCTGGAGAACAGAGGCCGAAATTGAGAAAGCCCGTACCACAAGGGCTTGTTTCCACTGCCTCGGCCAGAGCCACCGCTCATTTGAATGCCCAAAGTTCGGCCCTGCTCGTCGACTGTAAGGCTTCACGGAATACAAGATAAACGGGTTGTATAACGGCTGTATTAAAGAAGACGTTGTTGACGAAGAAAACATCACAGGTAATTAACTAGCTATGGCGTGGGATTGACATACATTTGTATGCAGGGGATATTGGAAGTGAACGTGGGGTAAACAGTACGTGTGTATGGGTTTAACGATCGTGTGGTTGAGCAGGAAGCTCGATCCTTTTGCTCACGATGAAGCTACACGATGCTAGCAGGAAGACACGTCAACGAGACGCGTTGACAAGACAGGCCATCTCTCATAGTGCAAATCTTCATGTCTAGCCTCGTCTGCTCACAAGGTGCGTGTTGCAATGGCAGAGCCTGAGCACATATAAATCCATATATCTTTACATCGACCTGCTCAAATACATCACACGACGACACACGAGGCTGAGAACACGAGCGAAGAAGCTACCAATAACCATTTAAAAGTCTAGACCTTGAAGAAAGACGCCTTCAGGATCCGTTGGAAGAGAGCTCTGGATGTTCTGCTGCCAATGTCGACATTGATGTTGACTTTGATATGCACTCACCACCATTCTTGATAGAAGCCTTTACTGACGACAGTTTTTATCGCGATGCACTACGTGACAGTGGGTGTTTGATCACGTCAGCATCCAATGAAACATTGGCCAGGAAAAGAGGCCTTGAGCACATCCCAATTGCCAGGAAAGAGCTGCAATTGGCAAAGAAGGATGACACCAAAATACGGGTGTCCGAGATAGCGGTTTGCAACCTAGATATTGAAGGTCGCCGCAAGCGAATTTATGGTTATGTCATCCCGGAGTTGGCCTACGAGATGATGACTCGGGAAGTCATGGATGGAGCGCAACAACGTGGTTTATTCTGTGAAAGAAAGCAAGATTACCTTCAACGATAAAGAAGATGGGCCGGTAGTCCATGAGAAAGGCTGGCAAGAAAAACGGGTCAGCAAAACAAGAGCGAGTATGATCATGGCATCAGCTTTTGCTGCAGAGATAAAGCGCAGTACGACAAAAAAGAAGTAATACAGGTTTTTGCGGCATCTATTCACGACATTAACAAGGCACTTGAGACGAAACCCCGCATCTCAACAGAGGAGATTTGGAAGAGATTACCCCAAGAGCTGGTACATCGTGTCGAAATGTTCCTGGATGACGTAGTAGGCGACTTACTCCCCAACAGACCAGGCGTTGGCCATGTCGTACGCCTGAAGATTGACAGCCAAGGACGAGAGAAAGAAGCATCTTGGGGACCCCTCCATAGCATGTCCAGAGAAGAACTGCTGGTCTTGCGGAAAGCACCTACAGACCACTTGGACATGGGCTGGATCAGAGCCAGCAGTTCACCCCGAGGCGCTCCAGTGTTGTTTGTGAAAAACCCTGACGGTGGCCTGAGATTTTGCGTCGACTACCGGGCACTGAACGACATTACAGAAAAAGACCGTTACCCCCTACCGTTGATCTCAGAGACACTGCGAACATTTTGAAAGGCACAATACTTTACAAAGGCTGATGATGTACGAGCATCATTTCACAAGATACAAATCAAGGAAGGTGACGAATGGAAAACAGCCTTTCGGACGCGATTTGGATTATTCGAATGGCTTGTCACTCCCTTTGGCTTATCTGGAGCCCCAGCAGCGTTTCAACGATACATCAACACTACGTTGAAAGAATACTTGGACGACTTCTGTTCCGCTTATCTCGACGATGTCTTGATTTACTCCAACAGAAGCTACGAGGACTATATGAAGCAAGTTAACCGTGCTCTGCAAAGGCTGGGAAGTGCTGGACTTCAACTGGACATCAACAAATGCGAGTTCGCCGTTAACGAGACAAAGTACCTTAGATTCTTTCATTATCCAAGCTAGAAAAGGAATCAAAACAGGCCCAGCCGAGGTATCAGCCATTCGAGAATGGGCTGCCCCAACCAATGTTAAGGGAGTCCGGAGTTTCCTTGGCTTTGCCAAATTTTATCGGCAGTTTATTGATTCATTCAGCGAAATTGCGGCACCTCTCATCACCCTCACACAGAAAGATATGCCTTGGAGATGGACAGAAACCCAATAACAGGCATTCAAGAAGTTGAAAGACCTTTTTGTCACAGCACCAGTTCTTGCATTGTGGAATGAAGACCGAGAAACAATAGTCGAGTGTGATTGTTCTGGCTAGGCGTTAGGAGGTTCCCTCTCTCAAGTCGATTACAACAGAAACCTACGCCCAGTTGCATTCTGTTGGAAGAAGCTAAGCTCCGCCGAGAGCAACTACAAAATTCACGATAAAGAGCTTTTAGCCATAGTCAGATCCCTCGAAGAATGGCGTGGGAAGCGCAAGAGTCTGACCTCCAAATTCAAAATAATCAATGACTATTACGGGCGCGGCCCGGTGTTGCCAGTGCACGATGGTGAACACTCTCGAAAGTTACCTTGAGACGATTTATTATTTCTAATCCAAGGAAAAAAGAAGAAAGTCGAGAGGAAGAAGAAAAACCAAAGCGCAAGCTATGTATAGTCAACAAATGACCGTTCCTTGTGTGAGCGCGAATCCAGAGTGACCAGGGTGCGCAGCCCGTAACATCACCCCCTCCTTCCTTTGGCTGTTTCCGTGTGTTGGCTGGAGGGGATCCGTTGTTGTCCGATATCGTTCCCCATTTTGCTTCCCAACGGTCGAGGGCTTCTGTGTCCTTGACGTTTTCTATGGGCTCCCAGGTTGGTACATCCCAGCCGATCCGCTTGACCAGAGCCTTTCGCTTTTCCCCTTTGCCTTTAGCCCTTGTTATCTCCTCCACTTCCCATTCTGCTTCCCCATTTTCATTTACGATTGGAGGCGGGCCTTCTGGAGACAACGTTTGACTATGTAAAGGGTCATCAGCCGCTTTCTCTATGAGGTCAACGTGCAATACATCGTGTAGGCCTTTGGGGGCATCCAATCTAACGTTCAAAGCTGACAGCACCTCAGTAACAGCGAGCTTTGTGTGCACGTAGTCCGACTTTTTACAGGAGCGCACTGTACGCAGGTTTTTCATGTTTAACCAGACCCTGTCTCCGACATTGTAGAGTTGTGTGGGCCGGCGTGGTTGATCTTCCATGCGTTGTTGTGCAGCTGCAAGAGCGCTGGCAATGATGTTGTTCGTATCTGCCATCTTTTTGGCTAAGGCTTCTGCTTTTCCGTAGTTCGACGTAGGTGCGCTTCCCTCCTTGGGGGTCAATGACAATTGGATGGGATCCACGTGAAATCCGTGTGATGCAAAGAATGGGCTGATGTTCGCTCTGGGACCTGACGGGCGGTTGCTTAGAGCCAGCATGGCAATGGGCAATAGTTTGTCCTGATCCGTCTGTAGGAAGTTCACAAAACCTCGAAGATATGACTGGATATCTTGGTTGGCTCGTTCCGTTCTTCCGTTGTGCTAGGTATAGTATGCCGTTGTCAACTTGCGCTTTATCCCAGAGAGCTCGCAAAACCTTTTCCAAAGACCACTCGCGAATTGCGGGCCTCTATTAGATATTATAGACGATGGGGGACCGTGGTAAGCGTACAGACACTCGATGAAGTGGTCGACCGCCGTTTCCGTTTGGATATCTGAGAGGGCAAGGGCACGTAGAATCAGGTTTCCAGATAAGCGACCTGTAATAACCATGATGTGTTCGTTGTTTGTCCGATCACATTTAGATAGTGGTCCCATGAAGTCGATCGAGATGTGTTGCCATTGTCTTTTAGGAATCGGAAGAGGCTGTAGCATGCCCTGTTTCTCGGGCCTTCAAACTTTGCTCTTGCCGCAAACGTTGCAGTTACGGAGGAACTGTCGAACATCTGGGTTCAGGCCGGGCCAGTAGAGTTGGTGACGCAATATTTCTATAGTGGCGTCACGTCCCGCGTGTCCGCTAACCTTACTATCATGGGCCTCTTACAAGAGTCGTGTTCTCAGGGGCTCGTAGTTCGGTACCCATAGTCTAAACTTACAGAAAAGTCTGTTGTCTTGAACCGTGAAGTCTGCAAGTTGTCCTCGTACATATTTGTGAAGTTTTGTGGAATCTTGAGCTATCACTGCCACGGTTATCATGTCTGTATCCGCGTCGTTGGTGGCTGCTGTTTCCCACTATGACTATAGATCGGGGTCTTCCAAAATGGTCGTTGGGAGTTAGGACAACGCTACTTGTATGGGGTTTGTCAGTTCGGGCTTCAGCAACTGGATGTCACGTCCTTCGCATGGGTCGTCCGGCTCTTCTTGTTCTTTGCGGGACAGCGCATCGGCGGCAGAATTGAGACGTCCAGGCCTGTGGACAATGGCGAATGGCGGTAGAGTCTGGATGAATTCGTGCCAGCGGACTTGGCGTTCATTCAGGAACTACTTCTTGTAAAAATACTCCAAGTTTTTGTGGTCAGTAATGACAGCGAATCCCGACAGTCTACGCAACATATGGTACCATTCTTTCAAGCAGATAATCACACCCAGTAGTTCCTTGTCATGGATGGGGTAGTTCCTTTTAGTGTCGGTCAGTTTTTGGGAATGAAAAGCCACAGGCATGCTCTTTTGCAGAAGCCTGCCTCCCACTCCGAACCCTGAAGCGCCCGTTTTCACAATGCTGCCTTCAGAGGCAGCATCCGGGTCGAATTCAGCAAGGAGACCTCCATCGACAAACCCTTTGTGGGGGGCGGAGAACGACTCTTCTTGGCGTTTGCCCCACGTAAAAGGGATGCTTTTTCCAGTAAGTTCCACCAGTGGAGCAGCCAGTTCAGCAAAGTTCTCGATGAAGATGTGGTAAAAGTTGGCAAATCCTAGGAATGACCGTACGCCTTTGACAGTTTTTGGGGCTTGCCAGGAGTTGATAGCTTCAATCTTTGCGGGGTCCATGCTAGCTCCTTTCCTAGCTTCCACGATAGAGCCCAGGTATTTCATTTTCTTGACTTCGAACTCGCATTTGCCAACATCTAACTGTAGGCCAGCTTCCTACAATATTGTTAGAACTTTTCTCACGTGTTCCTAGTGTAGTTCTAGAGGGCCACCTGTATAAATCAAAAGCCCATCGATGTAGGCGGAGTAGAAGGAGTCCAGGAACTGGCGTAATACCCAGTTAACGTATCGTTGGAAGACAGCGGGTCCATTAGCTAGGCCGAAGGGCATAACGTTCCACCCGTATCAACCGTATCTGGTGTTGAAAGCTGTTTTCCATTCATCTCCTGCTTTGATGCGGATTCGATGGAATGCGGTACGGACGTCGAGTTTGCTTAACCATTTAGCTTTGGCGGCTTGTCGAGGGTTTTCCTGGATTAACAGTAACGAGTAGCGGTCCCTGATTGTTATCGCGTTCAGTCCTCTGTAGTCCACACAACAACGTAAACCACCTCCAGGCTTTTTAGCGAACAAAACTGGGGTAGCAGCAGCAGACTGGCTAGCCCAAATGTATCCTTTGTCGAGGTGGTCCAACAAAGTCTTCCTTAGGACGAGCAGTTCGTCGCGAGACATGCTGTAAAGAGGTCCCCAGGGTATTCGTTTCCCTTGTCCGTTGACATCTTTCTCAACATTAATTTTCATGCTAATGCCTGTCCGATGGGGGATCTCTTCACCGTCTTTGTCCTCGAACACACCCAAGTATTTCTAGTAACGTTTAGGCACTTTGGTCTTAGGGTCCGTCTGACTTTTTACACGTAAAGCTTTGTCAATACGAGCCATAGTGGCGGCAAAGACGACCGGTTCGATTCCATTGCGGGCATTGCGTTTGTGTCGAAGAATCTGAGCAGCCACGATGGAACCGATAAGTCCTTCGGGTCGTTTGGCCTTCTTGTACCAATACAGAGGGTACACCTTATAGGTCGCGGTGTCGTGGCGTAGTTTCATTTCGCTACCATCGGGAGATATCAGAGCGTTCTGTTGCTCAATCCAAGGCGTTCCAAGATTAATTTTTTCCGATTGTCCCGGGACCACATAAGCAAAAGCACGCTATGTTAGCGAACCACCGACGTCCAGGTCAAAGCAAACAACAGGGTTCATAGTGGAGGTGTTGTTAACACCTTGTATTCCACGGGGTTCAATAGGGATACGCTCTAGGTTCAAGAGGGAAACGGTTTCTTCATTAATAGAAGCGAAGGAGTTGCAGCCGTTGTCAACAAGTGCAGTAATTGCACGTTCATCATTTACAACCACACTGGTACGAAAGGTCCAACCAGACATCTTTTCTTCGCGAAACTGCCTCCACTCCAGTTCTATATCCTTGCGTGACGAGCGATTTTTCGCCACGAACTCTAGTTTTCCGAACCCAAAAAACCCTCTGTCTCATTGTCCTCCATCCACCAGGTCTTGCATCGTCAAAGCAATCGGCAGCGTTGCACCCTGTCTCGCGTTCTGGCGTCTGCCTTTATTGGCAGGGTTTATTGCCGGCAGCAAGGGACAACGCTTGGCACCGCAGCCAGGACGCGCGCAACGTAAGCAGACATAGGTAGCGCGCCGACGCATTATCTCCTCTTTAGTTGTCCATTTGGCCCGCTTACCTTGCAACTGGGCATCGGTCAGGAAAGGGCGACCATTGGAGTCGAACACGGGTCGCGTGTTCTGACGGTTCGCGTGATGGCTGGGGAGACTAGCGGCGGGGTGAGACCTACTCTGGTTGGCGTACGAATACGACCAATCCATTGCATCCTCGGCAGAGTGGTAGGAGGTCTGGTCGTTTCGACTATACCCAATAGCGCCACCCATGGTTATCGCCTCATGGTTAGCCGCAGACGACAGCGCCAGCTGGCAGAATTCGGCGTATGACTCCTTATTTGTGATCCGGAAAGACATCAGATGGAACAGCTTCGGGTCCAGGACGCCAGTCAAAGCGGCGATCTTGCAGTCCTCATGCCAAGTGAAAGCATCGGCCTCATCCAGTCTTGCTTGAAACAAAGGGAGAAAAACTTTAATGGGCATTCTTCCCTGCGGCAGCCCGAGGTTCCGGTAAGCCTTCAGGCGCGTGATAGGTTTGGTGTAGAAACCGTCCAGGTATTCCAGCAGGTCGAGGGGATCCGGGGACGGGTTCTTTAACAGCGCCCCCACGAAGAGGCGACAAGTGTCTCGGGCTTGTCCCTGCAGGCTGTTGTACAGGTAATCGACTTGATCTGCAGCTCCACCAATAGCTATGCCATCTATCATCAACTTGTTCGTGGCCTGAAGTTTCCATCCTAGATACAATTCAACGTCCCCGCTGAATGAAAGGAGAGAAGGGAGACGAGGGAGAGGTCGAGGCGTATAGGTAGACATGTCTGGGGGCGGATTGTTTAGGCTGGTGGTCGTAGTAAAGATAGGTGCTGGGCCGGTGGACATAGGAGTATCTTCGTCAGTATAGCCCACCGTCACACAGGGCGAATTTTTGAGCAAAGGAAAAAGAAAAAAAAATAAAAATAAAAATAAAAAAAAGTCGGTGTCCAAGGTAGATGCATGGATAAACCTAGTGCAAAAAGGGAGCAATGGTAGCACAAAAATGTGGTAGCACAAAAAGGGCGCGCAAAAAATGGTTACACAAATAGGCGCGCAAAAGAAATGGTTTAAGAGAGATTAGAATTAATTGTTGCCGGTGCACGATGGTGAACATTCCCGAAAGTTACCTTAAGACGATTTATTATTTCTAATCTAAGAAAAAAGGAAAAAAGTCGAAAGGAAGAAGAAAAACCAAAGCGCAAGCTATGTATAGTCAGCAAATGACCGTTCCTTGTGTGAGCGGGTGTTGAAATAGACTTCCAATCGAGCCCCGGATGAATTTCGGGGAAACTGATAAGACGATTTGCTTATCAAGAAAAGGTGTTATCATATATGAAGAGAGGAGTAACCAAACTTTTCATCAACATTACATAACAAAATAAGGTCGAATTTTACAGGTTATGCGCTTACATTAAATTACCTTCGTCGAACGATTTTCGTATCGTTCTCGCAAGCGACAGTGAAACTTGTAATATTTTGTGTGAGTGTATAATGAACAGCACTCTAGAGGACCAGGACCAAAGCCAATACCAGAAATTGTCAACATGTCGATTATACTCAGCTCAGTGACAGCAACTGGAACGAGTGGGAGGACAACCTCCTCCTAGTCCAACTCCAGAATGGCGGGCTGCACTATCTATTCCAAAATGACCCTATGGAAGGTGTTGAAAGGACTGATGGCTCTAGCGCAAGCCACAAACAAATCTATACCAAAGATCAAGAAGCGGCAAAGAACGTGAAGGGGTTGCTAAGCGTGCAGAAGACTCACAGTTAGGTCCAATGCAATTTATTATTAAATTCTTGGGAAATCAAAAAGGAAACAAACCAAGCTATCAACACTGGGGGACGCCAAGACTATATATCCTTTATTGACCACATCTTCCGATTTCTCCTGTTACTTGATCCCATCCTCTTTACCAAACATGATAGAACCTTCTTGCAAGCTCGTATTAATCATTTTAGCAAGCCCCTTCACATATTATTGAATTCTTCACTCTCTTTTTCTCTTTGCAACAGTTCCACGATTTGAAGTTACCATTTAGTCCATCGGTCAGGAGGAGTGGTCTTGACCAGTGAAGATATCAACATCGAGTTTTCAGAGTTTTACCACAGAAAGTACCTTTATCGAGTCTATGAAGTTTGGGCTATCATCGAGTCCGACAAGCAAGAGTTCCTACGAATCATCAAGTTCTTCTTTCTTTATTTCAACCAATGAGCACCCTCAGGCCTCCCCAGAACATCTAGCAACCATGGATACTTCTCAGACGGAAGGTATTATTGAACAGCCGAGCCAACGCAATCCAGGCTCCACCAGCCCTACAAATAATGATGGGGGAGCCCCTGCTTCTTCAACTGAGGTCACCTTTACACCGCAACAAATTCAGTTGATCCGTGCTATAGTTAGTCAGTGTACTGGAAGTCAGACAACACCCACTGCACCTCCCCCACCACCACCACCACCCCCCACCCCCACCCCCACCC
>JAXCEX010000132.1:0-74038 GCA_038382965.1 Ceratocystis huliohia | reverse complement strand
TTAAAGTTCGGGTAAACAGATAAGACAGGTGTCTTATCTGAGAAGAAGTGGGAGAGCATAAATGGAAAGAGGAGTTGACAGAATTTTCATTTAGATTAATACAAAACTTAAGGACCAATTTTAACACATATCCATCGCTACCGCCACGCGACACTTTCCACTTGGTTTCTACTGTTCTATCTAACAACATGGCTTCTGAAGGATGGCACCTTTATAAGTGAGATATACCTCCTTTGATGTAGCCCTGCTCTCAGGGATGGATGGCCGCTATGGCGCATTGCAACAAATACATCACTTGGGTGCGTAGTGCAGTGCATTGAGCGGAATTTTGAATTTCCGCACCTGGCCCGTGTTTTTGCTGCAGCCAAAACGCAAAGTTGTACTGGGTATTGATAAATCGCGATATCTCACCACTTCTTTTTCCAGTCCACTCAGAGACACATGGTGGGATTTATCAACCCAACTTGACAGTAGATACGAGCAGAAAGTTGTCTAGAAGGGCTGCTACTCTTTATGGCCTCCAGAAACAATGTTTTCCGCACTCTAGACCATGAAATGCAGTGCCAAGACCCCGGCTTATGTGGGTATGAAAAAAAAGCACTTACAGCGACAGCATCAGAGCCAGGGCTTTCCCATATCAAAGCACAGGGCTCAAAGATGGTCATAGATTCCACGCAATAGCCATCATGTGTCCTTGGCTGACTACAGCTTAAGGCCTCTGAATACCCTTTGACTTGAGCTTTGCCAATCTTAGGACTATGGCTAGACAAGAGTTCCGGACTAACAGGAGTCTCAAAAATGCCGTGCAGATAGCAAAGCTACTAATCTAGTAAGTCGCACTAAGTATAATTTGCATCCCTGATGTTTAGGGCCCACCAACTATCACAGCGTGTAGCGTTTTCAATTCTACTCTCAGGAAACTCCTTGGCGCTACTGGTCCTAGCTTAGTAGACGGAGGCTTCTGACCATACGACTGGGCTTTTGTCATGGTCAACCCCAAAACTCAAGTCCTGTCAAGGGAAGTCCACCAACTATCCAACTATTAATACAGCATTTTGTCCACTCTCCAAGATTGAATCTAACTCTTCTTCTACATCAGCCCACTGTCACTCATACTCTCTCTTAATCTGCCCTTTTCCATCTTGTCGATCCATACAGCAACCTGATACAAGGTCTTGATTAGTTCTATTATCGAGATGCGTTTCTCCTTCTTTGCAACACTGGCTTGTCTGGCCTTTGGCCAAGCTGCCGTATTCAACAATATCGATGATGGTTGGTCTTTTGATGTCAATGAGGGCGACAATGCTGATTGGATGAGCACTATCAACGATTATAGACCTCTGTCGAGTCTGGTCATCCCTGGCACTCACAATTCCGCTACAAATAGTCTTACAAGCAAACTGATGCAGACCCAAAACGCGCCGGTGGAGCAACAACTTATTGGTGGCATCAGATACATCGACATTACCTGCAAAGTTGCCAACAGCGGTCTTATGGTCTACCATGGAGTCTCTAAAACTGAGTACAGTCTTGGGAATATCCTTAGGGCGATATTCGACTTTTTGGACCACCACCAGAGTGAGACTGTCATTCTGCGTGTCCAGATGGGCGGAGTATTGAAAAGCTCCAAATCTTTTGTCCAAGCCTTTGAAAAATACTTTGCTCCTGAGAGTGTCCTTGGCCAACGCGTCGCCAATCGCGTCTACTCCAAGGGCGATGCTGGCATTACTACAGCACCTACTCTTGGCGAGCTTCGCGGCAAGGTTTTAATCCTGGAAGACTTCAAGACCAGCACTCCCGGCCGTTTTGGTCTTCCCTGGAACGAAGATACCGTGTCTAGCTACAGCCGCAAGTTTTCTGCTAGCACCCTATTTTTAGACTCTAAGTGGGATGACATCAAATCTCATCTTAGCGAAGCTCCGTTGGACTCCTCCAACAAGCTGCGCATCACGCACACTACAGCTAGTGTTGGTGTGAGCCCCATTAACTTTGCTGCTAGAAATGCTCCTAAGGTTGGAATGAACCAACATCTGGGTGAGTATCTGGCCCAGGGAGAGTCCGGCTGTTATGGTATTGTTGCCATGGACTTCCCTGGCCAGTATGTCGTTAAGCAGATCCTGTTACATAACGAAGACTATGAGGCTGCTGAATTTGCTCGTCGTCCTTATAGGACTGAGATATTCACGCCCACTGAGGCTGTAAGCACTGCTTAAATGACATGATAAGCGGGAGCAATGCACAAGAGGATATATGCATCCAACGTCTCTTCGGAACTGCATTATATGGTAAGGTGGTGATGCCATCGCACAATGTTGTCCTCAGGAAGACAGGGCTGAGTGGTAATGTGGAAGCAGGAAAGAGTCATAGATAGTGTACAAGACGTAAGATGGAGCAACTTTTAAGCTTACCATATGCGCCACCACCCTTTCGTCAAGCAAATAAAAAAAAGTCCTACCATCAAACCTGCTATTTCACTTGCACAGAATTCGGCTAAAATAGAAGCTATTTGTAAATTGTTTGAGTTTGCCATTGACCTATCTATTGAAATCAAGCTCTTTTGACTAGCCTCCCAACTATAGACGTTCGCTCAGGTGGTATGCTTTCCTCTCTAACTTCAGCAAACAAAGTTGCCTCTTATTCTGACCCTGACTCCTCCCAGGAGCTGTCATTTACCACAACAAGCTTCTTTTGGTTTTCTTTTTCGAAACAACCTTCTCCAAACGCCAAAGCTTCGTTCAAGGTCGCGAAAAATCTCGTGGAATCAGGCATAGCCTTCCTCTTCTTCCCTCTTTTCAGACGCTCCAATTCCTGCTCCATACCTGTGATTCTCGTGGCATACACTGTCGACGTCTGCTACTGTGCCTCAACCCTATGGCTATAACGTTATACTGTCTGCGCATTTTTGGTGTTCTATTAAGCCCAAGGTTATGAATGTGGCGGCTAGATTTTGGCGTACCACCCGACCCGAAACATGGCGCCTACTCTAGAGTTCTCGTCAGACTGACACTCGGCCTGTTGTCTTGAATTTCTGGATGCCGAAAAGCTTCAGCTCGAGATATTAGCCGATTCCCAGTAACTCTCTGGCCAGAGAGTACATTATTGTTGGTCATTTCCACTTCACGAGCCTTGGAATAGGCTCTGATGAAATTGACCTTGTCCATTGGGGCAGAATCAGTCAGGGATGCGAACCTTTCCAGTTCGCGGCGATATGCAGCCTTGGAGGCATCAAATGCTCTATTTTATAATGCCTGAAGTCCATGAGAGCAATGTGCTGGAAGGTAGCAACAGTAAATATTATTCAAAAAGCACGTAGCCAGTTAGCGGTAGCCCCTAGATAGGTAAATAATGCCAGTAACCTAGCCCAGGTCAGGATTAACAAGATATCTGACCCTGATCCTGTTCGGCTGAATATTAGGGTTAGCAATAGAGGACCTTCTTCCAAGGCCCATGTGTTTGGTCCAGACATGGTAGTGATGGACGTAAAAATCAGTTGAGATCTGCTCTTCAAGCGAGAATTAGTTAGACACATTAAAACATCAATCAATGTCTCATTTTCTTTCTTCTCTTCACTCCAGGACATTCAGTATGTACTCCTAATATTTACTGTTAAATAAAGATATTGCCGTTGCATGACTCCCATGGCCGTCTATCATGATTAATCTGGCATTAGAATCATCGTTGGCCTTGGTTCGAGGCAAATAGGCTTTATCAAGCCATTCAACTCGAATGTGCTTATCAGTCTACCCACTGGGTGAAGATATGTAGTGCCAGTCGGCTATCTTCCTGAATTCATCGAGAAACCACTGTTTCTGGAGGTCTTTAACTTTTGGTATTATGCCAGGAGTTAAGACGCGACTGTCAACGGTAACAGCTTTGATGAATGAGGTCCAATGTCGAGCTTGTGGTCCCTTGAGAAGGGCCTTTCGCTTGAGGTTCGCGCTTCCGACCGCCAGGCTCTCCGGCCCTAACAAAGAGAATCTAGCCAGTCAAATTTCAAAACTATAATGAAAGTGGAATTAGAGATCTGTCAAAACTAACCATGATGCTTCTATCCCTTGTTGTCTTAACAGGCCCCTACACAAGCACGAATCTGATTGTGGGACGGGGCGTACTCCAGAGACTCCCGATGGAAAATACAGAAAGCCAATTTATCTTCTTGGTTCTTGGATAGCCGTTGGCCAGCCTGGGCTTGCTCTTTCACGACTGTCTGACTGTCAAGTTCGTCGATCAGAGTGGTTCGAGATACTCTCCGTCGCTGAGGCGCTTGAGGTGGTGAAAAGCCATTGCCGGTGACATCCAACATAGCCTCAGTCATAGAACGCCCACGACGCATCACTTGTTGGTGATCCCCGGGCTTCCAACTTCGTTAAAGGACAACCAGACCTTAAGACGCGATTTAATCGTAGGTACGAGTATCAAAGAGTCAAATGCAAAGGTCCGACTATCATTCGCGTTCCGTTTAGGCTCGTGGAGAACACAATCGCCAGATGTAGTATCACCCTTGTGGATATCTACAACTTTGATGAGACTGGGTTTATGATAGGACTGACTACGGGTGGAGTGGTTGTCACGCGCGCAGAAATTCAAGGAAAGGCAAAATCAGTGCAGTCTGGAAACCGGGAACAGGTTACTGCGATGAACTCGATCAAAGCGCTCATGCAACTTAAGGCTTGTCTGATTATCAGTCTAGCTATTATGAGTTGTCGCAATGGCCAAATCCCCCAGAAGGCCGCTTCATTGGTACAAGGCGGTATTGGCCCGCACCCACGATAAACGGTGCGATCGCCCAGCGTTTGGCATGGATCGACACACAAAGCTATGACCCAGTGGTTGCTACTGCCTTCTAATCTTCGGCGGGCATGAAAGCTACCGCTCGGTTGACTTTGGGAAACATTGCAAGGGCAACAATATTATCACGCTTTGTATGCCGTCTCATTCACCTCACCTACACCAGCCTCTTGATGTTGGCTACATTGGGCCGCCCAAGAAGGCATACGTTTAAGAAGTCGAGGATCTGATCAGCTTCATCACGTGCTCGACAGCCCACGTTTCCAAGCTCGGCTTCTTTGCAGCATTGTGTGCCGTCTATTAAGCCACGATGACAGAAAGGAATATGAGGGGGAGATTTAGAGAAGCTAGACTTGTTCCTTTTCATCTAGAAAGTGTCATCTCTGAGGTTGATGTGCAGCTACGGACCTCGACACCGCTCGAGGAGGAGACCAGCCTTCCCAACCCTTGGGTTGCCAAAACGCCAAAGACGGTCCTTGAGGTTACATCTCAATATGAATCACTTGAAAGATGGATCAGGCAGCATCAAAGTATCTCTCCAGCATCTGTTATTGAGGCGGTCAAGTCATTTTTCAGGAGAACGAAAGCAATAATGCACCGGATGACATTATTGAAGTCCGAGAACAAGATGCTTTAACAGTCAAACGAGACGCTTGGCAAGCGGTGCAGCACAAACAGAAGGCGGCTACAGAATACAAGGACGATGACCGTAGATGATGGTAGGGAAGAAATTGATTAAAAGAGGATTAACACGCACACAGCGGCGGAATTATCGAGGTGTAGTGGTCGAAGATGGTTGGGGCTAGTAAATGAAGGGCGCTGCAGAATGTGTGGCAGAAGTGGCTATAATGCAAGAACATGTCAGATAGGTTCCATAATGTCTGCGGAAGAGCACAGCACATAGTTCCAATTATTTGCACGCTGTGTTGTTTTTATGACATGTTCTGTCTTGAGCGTTGATTGTTTTGGTGCCCATGCTTACACATACGTTTTATTTCTTGGGAAATGGGCACTTGCACCACGGTCAACAGGAATGTCCTAGCACCTTTAGTACAGTTTTCCAGTGCGAGTGGTTTGCCAGCTCGACGAGCATATGCAAAAAAACTATGTGCATCGTCGTATGAGTGCAAAAGTGATGCCACAGGCGCCGGCATGCACACAGTTGAAAGCCGTGGCTTCTCCTCGAGATGTTTGTTTCCACGAGCTTGAGTGCTCGTAAATCACGCCTTATATACATAATTCGGGCGAGGACTGGAGCATATGCTTGTATTCCTGCTTGCCGTTAGAACAGTTCTGAGCCAATGTATGGACGAGATGACACGACTACAAACCCAGGTATAAGAGCCTTGTAGTCAAAGTCGACAGGGGAGAGAAGGAGAAAGAAAGGCCAATCAATACAAGGAAATCTACGAGATGTGCTTTAATTGTTGTGTGGCAATACAAACATCCCTCTACATTCAACACCATTGCTAACACTTCCTGCGGCTTAAAGGCCCACATCAAAGTGAATACATGAAGAACACAACGTATGGGGTGGGGTGTAAGAGGAAAACTCCAGGTGGGTGTCTATTTACCCCATCCTTGGTAACCCTCGCCCTGTTGGTGGGTGTTAAACTTGGTGTATGCCTCCAAAGGCACCAGGGTGCTACGCAACAGAGTTTCGTGTCTTGTCTAGATACCTCGTTTTTTCGACCCAGCAGTGTAATCTTTTTTTGGTTTTTATCTTGTGCAAGTTAGAAGACTACCAAACTATCGACACTAACAAAGCGGAATAATTGAGATAGCCCTACTCAGGGACATACATGATGTTGCGTAGGAGGGTAGTGATGCGTGTGATGAAATACTTTGTGGTTAGTTGTTTCCAATGTATAGATACAGATTGGACAAGTGTTTCTGGTGGCTATGCTTGGACAATGAAATCTCAAATGGTAGGGACATCTTATCTCCCCTGAGATCCAAAATGTACACCTTTTTTCAACAATATACCTACCCCGCTGCGGGCTGTGTAGACCAGCTCAAGGGTATGTTTTACTGCACCTAGCCTATACCTCTTGTCGTTATTGGTGGGTAGCGTTACTTTAGAAGCCAAAGCTTGGACAAAAGAACTGGTACATTGAGCACGTCAGCCAAAGATTCTTCACTTTGAATACTAGGCCCCCCCGCCTATTATAGTATGCGTTCACTTGTACTACACGCTCGGAAGTAGAACGAAGATCTAGTGCCATGATCTACGGAACTGGGCCTAGAACCATTTGGCGGTATGGCAAAGGGATCGGCCAATTGACATAGGAAAATTTAATTTCGAAGCAAAGTTAATGTAGACTTCCCTAAGTTAAATAGAAGTAAAACTAGTAGAGGAAAGCACATAGGCTTGTGGCTGATTATAGGCTCGGTCATCGATTTGTGAGGCTGAGGTGATACTACAATCAGCTACATCGCATGTGACGTCTTTTCTTAGCTCGCCTGAGCAAGAGCGTACCGAGCTATTGGGCGTCAAGACTTCCTATAAACCTGGCGCAACACAATTAAAATTAACATGGACAGCTCCGGAAATAGGATGACAGCATTGATTGCCAGCTCCTTAAGAGTGGTGTTGTGGCTGAACTCCTTGTTCGTGGGTTTCCTTTTGCAAGGCCGACTGTTTGAAGCTACCATGGATAAGCTATTTCGGAGAAACACGCTTTTTCTATAGGGCATGACATAGAACGATGGGAAAAGTCCGAGCTATGGAGATAGCAGGTGAAAGGTTACTAGTTTGTATTACAGTCTATAAATAGCTAGGTGAACATCACCCGGGCTTGGCATGCAGTGCAGTACATTGAACGGAGTTTAGACTTCCCATGCTTGCCCGGCCTGTGTTTCTAACGTCACCTGAACATGGACTTGTACCATGTATCGCCAAATCTCAATATGCCGCTGTTTCTTTTTCTAGTTCACAGGGACACATCGTGGGCTTCATCAACCTAACTTGAAGGCAGATACGAGCAGAAGATTGGCTAGAAAGGTTTCTGGTCTATATTGCCACCCTGGAGAGTGTTTCCTGTTCGGACCTTAAAATGTAGTGCCAAGACCCAGCTTATGTCCATACAAGAAAAAGGACTTACAGCGATAGCATGAGAGCTGGCACTTTCCCATATGAAAGCATAGGGCTCAAAGGCGGTCATGATTCTGCGCAATAGCCAACATGTGTGCTTGGCGGACTACAGCTTAAGGCCTCGGAATACCCTTTGGCTTAAGCTTTGCTTATATTGTGACTATAGCTGGACGTGAGGCTCAAAAATGCCATGCGAAGAGCAAAGCTGGTAGATCGAAGTCTGTATAATTTGTACGCCGTATTTTTAGAGCCCACTAGCTGTCACAGCCTTGACGTCGTTGGTTCTAGCTTAGTAGATGAAGGCTTGCTGACTGTATGACTGGGCTTTTATCATGATCAACCCCAAAGCGCGAAGTCCACCAAAAGGCCAGTCACTATCCAACTATTAATACGGCATCTTGTCCACTCTTCAAGATTCAATATAACTTTTCTTCCCTATCAGCCTATTGTCACTCATACTCTCTCCTAATTCGCCCTTTTCGATCCTGTCAATCTATACCGCAACCTGATACAAGATCCTGATTAGTTCTGCTATAGAGATGCGCTTCTCCTTCTTTGCAACACTGGCTTGTCTGGCCTTTAGCCAAGCTGTCGTATACAACGATATCGAGGATCGTTGGTCTTTTGATATCAATGAGGCCGACAATGCTGATTGGATGAGCACTATCACCGATTCTACGCGCCTGTCGAGTCTGGCCATCCCAGGCACTCATAATTCGGTTACGTACAGTCTTTCAAGCAAAATGTTGCAGACCCAAAACATGCCCCTGAAGCAGCAACTTATTGGTGGCATCAGATACCTCGACATTACCTGCAAACATACCAAGCGCGGTCTCATGGTGTACCATGGAGTCGCTAACACTGAATACAGTTTTGGGACTGTCATTAGCACGATCTTCAACTTTCTGAACGATCACCAGCGTGAAACCGTCATTCTACGCATCCAGATGGGCGGGGTGTTTAAAAGCTCCAAATCCTTCATCAATTCCTTGGAAAAATACTTGACCCCAGCCACTGCCCTTGGCGATCTTGCCGCCGATCGCGTCTACTCCAAGGGCGACGATCGCATTACTACGGTACCTACTCTAGGCGAGCTTCGCGGCAAGGTTTTCATCCTGGAGGACTTCAAGACCAGTACTCCTGGCCGTTTTGGTCTTCCCTGGAACAAAGATACAGTGTCTAGCTACAGCCGTAGATTTTCTGCTAGTACTCTATTTTTAGACTCCAAATGGGAAGATATCAAATCCCATCTTGATGAGCCTCCCTCAGACTCCTCCAACAAGCTGCGCATCACGCACACTACAGCTAGTTTTGGTGTGAACCCCATCAACTTTGCCGCTAGAAATGCTCCTGATGTTGGAATGAACCATAATCTAGGTGAATATCTGGGCTATTGGCAGAATCCCTGTTATGGTATTATTGCCATGGACTTCCCTGGCTGGTTTAACGTTCAGCAGATCCTGAAACGTAACCAACGCTATCAAAATCCTCAAGCCTCCAACTTATCCTAATGATCTGAAAGAATCTACTAGCGAGCAATCATAGTCTAAGTAAGGACTAGGGGCGGGAGTGTGCGGGAAGTTGGTCTTGAATCTATGTTCTAAAGAGTACGTTTACAAGCTATTTAAATACATGAAGGTGCATACCTTCTCCATACTAAACATATACTATGACAACGATTAAACGGGTAGATAATGCTGAGATAGAAGTAGCCGGAGAGTGAGAATGAAACATGTAAAAATCAAAGATAAGGGAAAGATGAGCCGCCGGTGGTTTCCAGATAGCGCTGTCCCTGTGGTCCAAGCACATGCAACGGAGCCGAAGAAATACTGCCGACAGAAGTCGAGTTTTTACATGATAATAGTCAGATACTTACTACCGGTAGTGGTGCCGCCACTACCTAAATGACAATGCTAGTGGAAAGCAAAGCATGGAAAGATATATGCACCCGATGCCTCTACAGAACTGCATTATATAGCAAGGTGGCCACAACAACGCAAATTGTCGTCTTCATCAAGACACTGCTGGGCTAATCACGAATCAAAAAACAAACGCTTTCTAGCAATTGAATTCAATAATCATATATGTTTCGCTTGCTAGCACTTGGTGTTGTAGAATAGCTTGTATTGATTCCTCACGAATGAAGACAGGCCGCGTTGTTTTGACCTTAAGACTCTACGGCAGCATTTCTACTTCTTGTGCTTGCCTGGACCATGTGCCTGATTCTGTATTGACTAGAGCGGGAAGAGAGGGTGGGGAAGGGTCAAGGATGAGGCCGGCTGGTGGCGTGGCAGGTAGGTATACTCTATAATAAAAAACTACGCGTAGTGTAACATGCACAGAAGAGAGCAGCTGTCGATGGCATACTTGCATAGCACTAGGCATTAGCGTCTATAGCAAAAGGACAAGGGCAAACGAAACAGGGGTACATTAAGAATAGGCCTAGGCAGGGCTTTTCCATCAACAAGGAACTTTACCAAGGCGGTGTTGGGCATTTTACAGTTACCAACACCTATGCACAACTTGATATGTCTTATTGTGTCTACCAGTGTTCTGGCTTTAAACTAACTAAAATCGCAACTATGGCTGGTCTGGGCTTCGCGTGAGAAGACTGCTGAAGTTGCCTTTCGACGAGGAAAACTAGTGAGACACTCTATACAACGATTGTGCATCCATCTATGTTTAGGGTCCTATGGTTAACAAAAGGTTTAGCTGCATGGCTATAGAACACCTATGGGAAGCACCGCATTGTAGGAGGTATTTATAGGCTGGTCGTAGCCTAGCTGGAGAGTAGCTTTTAGAGGTTACCGTAGGCTATCATAGTGGCCGCTCGACTCTAGATACTAGCGACGTGAGTGTGCCACAGTCTTCCCACCGTTAATCTACTAATATAACATCAATCCCGCCTACCAGAGCTTCTCGTGCTCTTTGTCTAGATGGAGTCACCTTCAATGAAACCCCCTTCACTTACCCTCTTTTGTTTCCTACAGATCTACGCGCCTATTTGAAACAAACATTTGTTGGGCTCAGTTGGCACTATGCACTTCTCCCTCTTCGTGGCACTATCCTTTCTGGCATTCAGTCATGCTGGCACTTACAAAAATATCGATGACTTGTGGTCCTTTGATCTCAACGCTGAGCAAAACGACGACTGGATGGGCGCCATCGCTGGTAATACCCCTCTCTCTGGTACTCACAATTCCATGACAAAGAAATTAGAAAATAGCTTGATGAAAACCTAAAACGGACCTCTAGCCCAGCAACTTGGCGGCGGCGTCGGGTACATCGATATTACCTGCAGATACCGCAACTATCTTACCGAAGTCTATCATGGACTTACTAACACTGGTTGCAGTCTCGGAAGTGTCATAGATACATTGACTGACTTTCTAGATCAACGCACTCGTGAAACAATTATTCTACGCATCCAGAGGGGTGGGATACTTGAGAGTCCCGAAGCCTTGCTCAAAAATATCAAAAAATACTTCATCTCTGGCCCTATCGTTGACGATCGCATTATCCGGTATATCTACTGGAGAGGCTCTGGTGACATTACAGCCCCTACTCTTGGGCAGGCTCAGGTCAAGATTGTTATTCTGCAGGACTTTAAGACAAAACCCTCTGGCCCCTATAGCATTCCGCGGATTTCGAAATATGTTTGTAGTTGCAACCACTTATTTTTGGCGTTCGCTTGTCATGTACGTTATTGTTTTAGATATTAAGCTTAAAAATTGCTAGATCCTACGTCTTGTACACTATTTGTGATTCTTTCCTGCTTCCGCATTACAGCCCAGCTCTGTCTTCCTGAGGACAACATTCTGTGTGGCGATGGGTGCCTTGTCCTATGACGGAATTCCATAGAGACATCGGATATATGTGTCCTCTAATGTGCTGCTCCCCACTTACAGTGACATTTAAGCGATGCTGCTGGAAGCATAAGTGGAAGCTATCGGTCCACTCTTATCAGGAATATAAGTAGTAGCCTCCCGATACTCTTCGTTGCGTAGCAGGATCTGCTTAACAACAAACTGACCAGGGAAGTCCATGGCAACAATACCAAAACAACTGCCGACTTCCTGGAACAGGTATTGACCCAGACGCATGTTCATTCCAACTTTAGGAGCAGTTCTAGCAGCAAAGTTGATGGGGCTCACACCAACACTAGCTGTAGTGTGCGTGATGCGCAGCTTGTTGGAGGAGTCTGAGGGAACTTCGGCAAGATGAGATTTGATGTCATCCCATTTCGAGTCTGAAAATAGGGTACTAGCAGAAAATCTACGGCTGTAGCTAGACACAGTATCTTCGTTCCAGGGAAGGCCATAACGGCTGGAAGTACTGGCCTTGAAGTCCTTCAGGATTAAAACCTTGCCGCGAAGCTCGCCTAGAGTAGGTACCGTAGTAATGCCACCGTCGCCCTTAGAGTAGACACGGTCAGGGGCATGAATACCAAGGTAAGAGCCAGGGGTAAAGGTTTCTTCAAAGGATTTGACGAAAGATTCAGAACTTTTGAACACTCCACCCATCTGAATGCGTAGAATGACGGTTTCACGCTCGTGATGTTCCAAAAAGTCGAATATCGTGCTAATGACATTCCCAAAACTGTACTCAGTTTTAGCAACTCCGTGGTAGACCATGAGACCGCTGTTGGTAAGTTTGCAGGTAATGTCGATGTATCTGATGCCACCAGTAAGTTGTTGATCCAGCGGCACGTTTTGGGTCTGCATCAGTTTGCTTGTAAGACCACTTGTAGCGGAATTGTGGGTGCCCGGGATGACGAGATCTGACAGAAACCTAGAATCAGGAATAGTGGCCATCCAATCAGCGTTATCGCCCTCATTGACATCAAAAGACCAATCATCGTCGATTTTGTTGAATGTGGCAGCTTGGCTAAAGGCTAGACAAGCCAGTGTTGCAAAGAAGGAGAAGCGCATCTCGACGATAGAACGAATCAGAACCTTGTATCAAGTTGCTGTATAGATCAACAGGATCAAGAAAGGAAAATGATGGGGGGTTGTGAATGGCAGTTGGCCGATGGAGAAGAAAATTTGAATTCAACCTTGGAGAGTGGACAAGATGGTGTATTAATAGTTGGACAGTGACTAGGCTTTTGATGGACTCCCCTTGATGAGATTTGAATTTTGGTGTTGGTCATGATAAAACCCCAGTCAAATGGCCCTACCTTAGTAGGACCAGCCGCAGAGGAGAGATTGAAAAGAGCTACACGCTGTGATAGCCAGTAGGCCCTAAAAATCGGGGATACGAATTATTCAGAGCCCGACCTACCAGCTTTGCTCTTCGCATGGAATTTTGAGCTATAGTCATGATATAAGCAAAGCTCAAGTCAAAGGGTATTCCGAGGCCTTAAGCTGTAGTCCGCCAAGCACACATGCTGGCTATTGCGCAAAATCATGACCACCTTTGAACTCTGTGTTTTCACATAGGAAAGCCCTAGTGCTAATGCTATCGCTGTAGGTGCTTTTTTTTCGTATGGACGTAAGCTGGGGTCTTGGCACTGGATCTTATGGCCTAGGGGGGTGCAGGAGACATGTTTCTTCGAGGCGATATGGACTGGAAACCTTTCTGCTGGTATCTGCTGTCAAGATGGGTTCATGAAGCCCGCTGCATGCCTCTAAGTAGACTGAAGAAAGACACAGCGAGATCTCGGGATTTTTCAACACACGGTACAAATATACGTTCTAGCTATAGCTATACCAGAATCACATCACGCACGAGACGTCAAAATTCCGCTCAATGTACTGAATGATCTTCATTTAGCTATTTATAGAGTACAATACAAATTAGTAAGCCTTCCCCTGCTTTCCCATGCCTCGGGGTTTTGCTAACATTCTAAGTCATGCGCCTGTTCAAAATACTTAAATTCTCAGACGCAAGGTACATTATAAGTTTAGAAAGACACGGCGCCAGTACAAAACCCGTGCTGCGTCGAAATAACTTATCCATGGATAGATTATGGGATTGGATCTTGGTCTTGCTTTCGAGAGTGTAGGACAAGTGAATGCATACTAACACCTTGGCCTGTAATAGGCGGGGGCGGGGGACCGGGTATTCAGAGTGAAGAATGTTTTCCTAGTGTGCTCACTGCACTAGAAGCCTCCATTGGTTCTTTTGCCCAAGCGGAGGCTTCTAAAATAACACTACCCACTAATAACGACAAAAGATATAGGCTAGCTGTAATAAAGCATGCCCTTGAGCTGGCCCACGAAACCCACTGTGAGGTAGGTATTTTGTTGAAAAAAGGGCACATCATTTGGATGTCAGGAGACAAAAGATATGCCTCCCACTTGAAATCTAATACTCCAAGGATAGCCACCAGAAGCATTTGTCCAATCTGTACCTATACATTGGCAACACCTGACCACGAACTATTTCATCACACGTACCATTACCCTCCTACGCAACAATCTATGTCTTTCTAAAATACCTCGTGAGTAGAATCATGTATATCCCTGAGTATGGCTATCCCGATTCTTCTGCTCCACTAGTGTTGATCGTCTGCCAACGTGGACTAGATAACAGACAGGAAACATTTCTACACTGAATCCAAAAAACGATTTGTCTAGACAGGATATTGAACTCCTTTGCGTAGCACCCCAGCGCCTTTAGAGACATGTGAAATGGTTACCGCCTCATCAATAGGACGACAGTTACCGAGGATTATGTAAAAACATCTCAGCTACCGGATCCCACCGAGGGGCCCTATGGGGCCACGAATACTCGTCTCTATAAAATCGCATGGGTGTGTAAGCTTCCGCTTTCGGGATCGCCAATCGCCAACACGACGGGTACAGTCGCGGCAATAACGCTCTTTAACCATGGAGAAGTAGGTAACCAAAGAATGGATTGAGCCTCGATTGAAGGCGTAGCTTTGTTGCCTGATGATTGTCTCCCACCTGAAAGCGAGTACAAACCTCGAGAGTCACTTTTACAACCAATCAATTCTTTTGCACTAGGTCATGGCTATGCCTTTGTCATGGGGAGATCTACTAGGGAGAAATCCGGCCAATTGACAGTTACACATACCTGTGATGGAGCATGTCAGCCTCATAATGCTTTGAAGAACCGGCAACGGAAGGCTCCTACTCGAAGTATTAACTGCCCGTTCTAAATACTGGCAAAACAGCCTCTCGGCAAGACTACCTGGGCTCTGAAGCATCGCCCCGACAAACAATTTTCCCTACACAGCCATGAGCCAAGTCGGCACCCATTTGCTCACCTGGTACACCGAATATTTTACGCCAAAGACAAGACCAAAATTGCCAGTCTCTCTAATGCTGGTATAGCCCCTAAGGATATCCGAAAATATATCCGTCAGAGCAGCGACTCAGAAGCTACTCAACAGGATACCTACAATCGGATTGCACATACTAGGCGAGATGTAAGCAGCATAGAGCGGAAATGGCCTGGCTATGAAATGGAAGCATGGTGACTGCAGGTGAGGGAAGGATAGAAATTGATCAGAAAGACATTAATGTCCAGGTGATGGGTGAACTATCAAAAAGTGGTGGTTAGGGGAGGCCTGGACCGGTGACGAAAAGACAGTGTAGAATATGTGGTGAAGCTCGTTATAGCTCAAGAACATGTCAGATTGTGGCCCAGATATCTGGAGAAGATAAGAGCACCTGGTTTTAGTTGATAAGATGCTGTATTGCTTTTTTACAAAAAAATCTACAATGTAGGTGGTGAAAATTGGGCGCTCGCTTGTATTGGACGCTTACGTATCACATGCGTTTATGTTGTTCCCCTAACCCTAACCAGACCACACAACCACACACAGCTACGCGACCAGTGGCATGTGACTCGCACCCACACCCTATTCGGTAGAACATCGGGTAAGCCCGCAACATATAACACTTCGTGGGCTTACTCGGTCAGGAATAGAAAACTTAGTCCTTGACAATACAATAATTGTTGTGAACTGATTCTCTTTTTTTTGGATTTTATTGTATATGTGTTATATTAAAGGACTAAGTTTTCTATTTCTGACCGAGTAAGCCCACAAGGCATTATATGTTGTGGGCTTACCCGATGTTCTACCGAATAGGGGTAGATTCTCCACAACAATAATAAAAAAAAAAAAGATCAGTTCACAACAGGTTATGAGCGCGGGGTTTCCAGAACGAAAACACCTCACGAATCTAACAAGCCTTGTTACATAACTGACACAATTTCTAGCGTTTCTTTTTTCCTTTCTCTTGCGCCATTCATTATCTATTGAAACATTTCTTCTTTGCATCTCCTATTTCAATCTCACTTTTCCTTTAATTTTCAGCTAATCTTCATTTTAAACCACGCAAATATGTGCCCAACAAGCCTCCACGAACAACCCAAACACCTCCGATAACTTCACAAGGTTCATGATGGCCTTCAACGAACGCATGAATTCCCGCAACGGAGGGTTCACATTCAACACTTCAACCCCTAGGCTCATGGAAGCAATGATACAGAATCGGATCAAACTCACCGAACTGAATTGGCAACTATAGTCAGAACATGATCAGGAACCTCAAGGGATCAGATGTTATCTACCTCTTCAAACGGCTGGCAGAAGAAGAATTCAAGAATGCCATGGATGTGGAAAGAACTGACCAGCAAAGGGCGAAAGACGCGTCTGATGCCCTTATTCTGATTCATGCAGGCCTGGATGAACAGGCAATCCGATACTTGAAGAGCATTTCGGACGTGAAGAAATGCTGGAAAATGCTCAAGCAGAGATACCAAATCTCAACATCTTCTCGACACGCTGGGTTGGCAGCTGAAATCACCCAGGAAATGACGTGGAAAGAAGGTGACAGAATGATGCCAAAGTGGCTCGAGGTCAGAAACATGCTCGGACAATTCCCTGAATTCGAATCCGTCCTCGAAGGCACAGACACCACCTGCATTCTGACGAGATTCATAATCATGCTATGGACCCACCACCGTCCCCCCCAAATCTCCTCCAGACTCAATCACCATCTGCTGACCTCAGAAGGAAGCTGGATAGACATCATGTCTAGGATAGACACCGAAATGGCGTCTATGCCGAAAGGACAATTCAGAAACCAGCCGAACGTGAACGAGAACCCGGCTACACGACAAGTTATGTGCACTTTTGTCTTCTACTACGTATAACGTCAAAAATTCATTAATTCACCACAGGAGACCTACATGTCTCCCAACACACGGTCTAAAAGCAAAGCACAGTCGGAATCCAGAGCACAGAACACACCACATTGTCCTCTGTCACCAACCCCCACAATGAGCCCTTCTCCCGTTACCACCAGACAAGGCGTCCAAGACTCCGAATCTGACACTCACCATGAGGACTTCACTGTGAATGGTGTATGCATATACACACAAGAAGCTCTCCGGCAATCGATCACATACTTCTCATCGCCGCACGACTTCTTCCCAGTTCTAATGAACATCAGAAACGAGAATTTTCTCCCTCCCATCGCCACAACATCTATCAAACCATGGATAGACAACCTGACGTCACAGGCCCAACTCATCAACACAACATTTGTGTTTGCGGAAAACCCGCCTGTCCAAGAGTACCTCTTGACTACGGTCACATACGCCTGGAAAATGGCGCTACGGGCTTCGGCCCCAAAATTCTACAGTGATGACGAAACTCCATGCTCCATTGTCGCGTCAATTACCAAAACCATTTCGGACGACACATCCGCAACCGCCCGAAAAGCTTCTCTCATGTTCCGGTCTCTTCGATACCAACCCAAAACTGGTATCAAACCCCTCATAGACCAGGTCGAAAAGATTCGGCACCTTCAAAGGGACATTGTCGAGAAGTTCCACGAACGGCAATTCATTTGCGCTGTGCACCAGCCAATCCTGGAATACCACAGCTGTGTCACTCTAATTCCCAATTTAGATGCAACCGAACGGGAGGCGTTTTCATCACTTCTCGCAAAAGAAGACTTCATACGATCACAGATCAACTTGCGTTTTTGTCGCACATGCCAAACAACACACAAGTACGGTGAACACACCAAGAAACGTGATCCCAAACCCCATAGCGTCATGGCCACCACATCCTGTACGTCACCCTCCCCAAATAAACAATCTGTCACCGTCATCTTCGACACGGGCACTCAAATGCCCATCTTCTCCTCCAAAGACTATTTCACTAACCTGCGTCCAACTCAGCAACGGATAAAGACGGCAGCGGGAGACATAGTTCGGGCTGACGGAGAAGGTGTGGTATCCATAGTTGCCTTAGATAGAAAAGTTTATGAAATAGAAGCACTCCTCTTGAATGGCCCTCACAACCTAATATCGTCATTTGATCTATTTCCCTTGGGTCTCACACCCGTTTTCGATGGTCATGACAAGATCCTTGTCTTCAACTCCCAAAATGACCTCGCCTTCATTTTTTACGGCAAAGATAGGACATACACTGCCAACATTCCTATCGCAACCGCACACACCCCCAAACCACCTCTGTCTACGCTTTCAGCGAACACCAACTAGCACGAAAGATTAGGCCATCCGGGCATCACGAGCGGTAAAAGACTTGAACAAATTCTGGGAATCACATACAAACATCCCGAATACTGCCGAGTCTGCACCGAAAGCAAATCCACGCATGCCTGGAAACGGTTCAATTCCCCGCGGCGAATCGTTTCTCGAGTCTCTCCACATTGACAACGTCGGCGGCCGCAACTCCTTTCCCTCTTGCCCCCTTGAAGTAACCGACAGTTCCCCCACCCATGTCCTGATCATCGCCGACTCATTCTCGTGATTTTTGTGGGCATATCCTCTTCATACAAAGAAAAATGCGTTCCAGACAATGCAGGACTTCCTCCAAACCGTACACAAGCAATGGAACGACAAGGTTCGGAACATCCACTCCGACAATGGCACCGAACTTGTCAGCGATCGAATCCTTGGAATCTATTCCAAACATGGGATCAATGCAATAACCAGCACTGCCTACGCACCTGAACAAAATGGCATCGCCGAACGTATCGTTCGGACCGTTATGACCAAGTCACGATCATTGTTTCTGGACAGTCACATCCCTCCTCAATTCTGGATTAAATCCGTCGAAATGGCCGTTTGGCTACTTAACAGAACACCTAACTCTCACCAACCCAACTCCGCATTTTCAGTCGCATATCCAGGCAAAGCCAACAACATACACTTAGCACACAGATTTGGCTGCCTCGCCCACCTTCTCCTACCCAACCCATCCCACAAACTTAGCTCACGAACTTAAGACGCTGATTTCATAGGCTTTAACGGTGAACACAATTACGAATTCCTTGTGGCATCCAACCGTGGCCTACAAACAGTGACAAAACATGACGCCACTTTTGTGGACAATCAAACCTTCTTCAAGCCCCCCCAGAATGCACTCATCACCGAGTCTGGTGAAGTCAACGTCAAAACTGCTCTATCCGGTGATGACGCGATATTCTGGAGAAAGGCTATGGAAGAAGAATTGAACAACATGGGAACCTTCGAGGTTTTCACCACCGTCCAGAAGAGCTCCCTCCTCGGGAAGACCCCAATCATGGTAAACAAATGGGTCTTCACACGCAAATCGTACAAATCTTTTAAAGCGCGACTTGTTGCCAAAGGGTTCTCCGAACCTTGTGTCACCGCCCAAATGGCGTATGCTGACACAGCAGACATCGTCAGCATCCGTGCCCTAATCGCATATGCCGCCGAGAAAAAGTACCAAGTCCGAACAGCTGACATTACTGCAGCGTATCTCCAAGCTGAACTCGATACCACGCTGTACATGTACCAGCCTGCTTTTTGCCCATCGATACCAGGAATGGTCATGAAGCTGAACAAACCCATATGTGGTTTGAGAACCGCCAGAAAACGTTGGCAACAACATCTGAAGGGCATTCTCACATCCATCAGTTTCGAAGCCCTTGAACACCAACCCAATCTTTGGCGCCGCGACAACGTCACGCTTGCTATTTGGGTAGACGATATTCTAGGAGTCGCACCTTCACAAGAATCTCTGAAGTCAGTCTATCACGAAATAAGCAAACACGTACAACTCAAGGACCACGATATCCTGTCCAACTACCTGGGGATGGAGATTTCCCGATCACCAGATGGCCAAATTAGCCTAACCCAAAAGGCCAAGATTGGTGATCTTGCACAATCACTGAATCTCAATGGGTGCCGCTCAGCCACCATCCCCCTACCAAACCCAACCATTATCGCTGATCAGACCGAGATCACCAGCGACAGACAAACACTATACGTCTCCTTAGTAGGGTCACTCCTACATTTAGCCACATTCACTCGCCCTGATGTGGCATACACCGCCTCCATACTGTCCTCAGCCATCTCGTCCCCCAAACTCGGACACTGGCATGCCCTTCAGAACGAGGTAAGGAACCCGGAAACCACCGAAACAACAGGCCTACACTACCACGCCCCGCGCGACGACAAGAGACAAATTGTTGCCGCATCCGATGCAAGTTGGGCCACCAACACGGAGGACAAGGCACATGAAGGATATATCTTAGTGAACGGCACACCAATCCACTGGCGTTCAGCACGGCAAACACTGACAGCCACCAACACCTGCGAAGCCGAGTTTGCTTCCGGTGCAAGCGCTGCCCGATGTGCTGAATGGATTAGGATCATATACCACACTATATGGAATTCTGATCCAAAACCCATTCCCCTCCTAATGGACAGTAACTCTACCATCGCCACAGTTAATGGAACCGGCCAAAACAGCCGCAACCGTCACTACCTCCTGAGGCACGGTTTGTTCCGCGACCTCGACGAAATGAATGTCGTCTGTGTAGAGTACATCAGCTCGCTTCTAATGCCTGCAGATGGTCTCACCAAGCCCCTACTGTGACTCAAACACCAAGAGTTCCCCAAATCTATCAGGAACCCTTGCACCCATAAGCTGACAGACGTCTACCCATTCACTATCGACGAACTGTCACAAACACTTTTCTATCTCATAATTGGAACTGGGTGGGTGTTATATCCCTAACCCTAGACACATCACATAACCCAATCTACGGTTACGTGATCATCATTACGTGACTCGCCTTTATATACTTTTCCTGTTGAAACAGACGTCCAGTCGAGCTCCGGATGAAGTTTGGGGAAACTGACAAGACAGTGTACTTGTAAAAAAAGGGGTTATTGTATATGAAAAGAGGAGTAGCCAACCTTTTCATCAACTTTACATGATAAAAAATAAGGACCCATTGTACATTCCCAAATACTACCCCCTGATCCATAGATGTTGCCGGTGCCTATGCCTATGCGCGATGGTGAACACTCACGAAAGTTACCTTAAAGCGTCTTATTAATTTAAATCTAGAGAAAAAAAGAAGTAAAACTAAATATAAAGCAAAAGAAGAGCAGAAGAACTTTATGCCAATGGAATATCTCAAATGTGCGAGCTGAATCCAGAGCGGGGTGTGCATCATGTGATCCGGACGCACAGCCCGTAACAGATAGACTTAATAAACCATCCTGATCTACTCCCAGCTACACGACAGTGCGGTGCTCAGCACCTAGTTGCGGCAGATGGTCGTTACAGGGCTGCCTCGCAACATATGCAGTAGAAATCGTAGCTGTGTTAACACTATGTTGTGGAAATACCAGCTCAAATAGAAATAACATCGGGTGAATACATACAGCACAACACATGAAGAGATTTAGAGCTTGGTCCCAACCCAGCTCGAATAGTACAACATATGTCACAACAAATACAATACTCCAAGTCCAATGCTATGGGCGGAGTACCAGGCGATCAACGATAGACAGTACGGAAAGGAAGAGAGGAATAAGTAGACAAGGTTTAAGAAGTTTATTCACTATTGCAGCTTCTAGGAAAAGCATGCAGCAGTCCTATTTGGCAGCTTGAATCGAGCGCCACAGTAGCAGACATATGGAGGAGACTAACCACTACTTGGTTTGGAGTAGGTTATGTGCAAGGCTTTTAGGCTGTCTTAGAGGTTCAGACGCTCAAGGCCTTGTAGCTTACCACTGGGAGTATCCTTGCTAAGCTAGGACACTGAGGCACAATAATGTCCTCAAATATTTGCCATACATTCACTGTAGGTGTGCTGTGTGGTCAGGTCTAGGGACTGCCAAATAGCGCAAGTTATTGGGCGGAGGAAAAGCAGCTCATCGAAAATATCTAGAGCAGGTGTAAAACCTCTTGTCCTCAGGGCATTGTATGGGTCTATGAGGGCAGGGTCTCTCTACACATTTCTACACCTGCAACGCGTTTGTAAACCTTTTTTAGTACATCAATAACTGGCTTACTGCTATCATATCCATGAAGGCATGGGAGCCATGTATTTAAGGGAGGCCAGGGCCATTCAAGTTACTTACAGGAGGTAGTTTCAAGGTTTCCTGCCAAGGGTTGTCCTCTCCTATGAAGGTGTGAAGGGCCTTGAGTTACTAGCCTTTATATAGGTAAGTTCAAAACCAAGCCTTAATACAAGAGATTTGACCAAGTGTCGTAGCCTCTATCTCTATTAATATCTTAGTGAGAGCATCACACAAGCCCGGGGTCACTCATATCAGGGGAGCATTGTTGTTTATTTCCACATTTGGTGCTCGTGTAGTTATGGAGAATTGTCTTGTCTGTTATCGCAGCACATAGCAGTATTCGGTTGTTTGTCCGATTCTTCAGTAACTCATGGACTCAACTAATGTTTTTAGGGGATTAGTCCACTTGAGCTCTTGGGACAGTTTACCTGCCATGGTAAACCTGTTTGCCTACCTCAAGATTCTTCCCGGCATGCCATAGTCGTATAGTTTCGTCAAGGTGGGGCAGCGTGCTAATGATTGGATGTTGGAAGCGCCATTCACTCTGTGTTGCACCACCACCTGCTACTGGGCATGTAATGGCCTTTTTTTGCAACCGAAATTAAATTCCATAATGGGATAGTGAGATACAGGCTACGATGCAACAGTTTTAGATTGCGGGATCAGATGGAAGCATGTACGATGCCAAGCGTGGGGCCCACGCTCCATCGTCAGTTGAAGTAATTCCATTCTAGACTTGGCTGCCAGTGAAAAAGGATATAGGCGAGTTTGTCAAATCGAACCAAGTTTGGTCCTAATAGTAAAAGGGTACAGTATCTATACAAGTAGTGACTCAGAAGTAAGCTTATGTGCTCACTAAAATTCAGTAACTAGACCTGTGATAATCAATCCGGTGTTATAAGTGGCAGAATTGTTCCCTACCTGGTGTTAGATGACTACCTAGTCCGCCCTGCCATGGCCCAAGTGCTGATATGTAGATAGCCTGATGGGGGTGGGCGGACCAGTCATCTTCTCAAGAACGAAAGTTCCCTCTCGAGGTATATGTAATGGAATGTTCACCCTAAGCTTCCCCAGTTAGCATGTGACGTATCGGTTCCAACCAAAATATCCTACTTATTTCAAGAACATCAAAACAATATTCTACCAATTATTGTGACAACATGTACGTGCATTAGGCTAAGTAACGCTTTGAACCTCCTTATTAGCCACTTAAGGTTTTTCCCTCTCTATTTCATCTCATCACTGGGCTATGATTCAGAGGAACACTGTCACATAAGTGACTTGCGCCATTAGAGTTGCTGATGACCCTACAATCTCATTGCCACTCTCGAGCGCCGAAGATAATGACATGGAACTGCGGTAAATGTATTTCTGTAGAGTCTACGAATGAATTTTAGCTATAAAAAGGTCATGGATCAAGTACTATATAGGCATATCCTGCCAGTAATCCGAGTCGGGGTTACCGGATTGTCACCCTGTCCAAGTTCAGCCAAACGCTCTCGCTGGGCCTCTGTATACAAAGCAGGCAGACACACACTGGCGCTGCACTTCACAGCATGGTGGGTGCATGTCGCTTTCGCACTCACTGGAGCTGGAGTGTTTGCGCAGTTGGGCCCTGTAGCATTTCTTCACATCATGCTACCTAAGAGCATTGTATAGTTGCTTTTGGATTCTCAGCCAAAAGGCATGTTGGGATGACCCTAGAGCCATCCTCAGCTATTTGGAAACCTTTGTATTCGCTACTGGGATTTTGACTATGGGTGTCTTCTCGTTGCCTCAGGTCTTTGAGATCATGTAGACTGTGGCAGCCTGTGTAGCCTGTGTGAAGCAGTGACTGATGATATCTTTACTTACCTCTACGGCTCAGCCGCCCCCATTCAGCTGGTGCTCGATCGGGCTGATCAGGTAGACATCTGTATTCACTGATTGCACTACATCGGTGCCTGGTCTGATGTAGTTCTTGATTTTGCCACTCTTCTCTAGCAGAGTCAAGCAACTGTCTTTGTTTTCTAGTAGTGCAAAAGCTACTCTTGGTCTTCTGCGAATCCTTCGGAGCTTAGGGTCTAGTTCCCTAAGTATAACTGAGATTAGAAAACTTTCGCAGTTGTACATTTCGTTTTCAGCGCTCTCTTACCAGGGCTCTGTTGTCCTGACGGGCCACTAGCTGTGAGAAACGCGTGCTCAGGGCGTTCGTAGCTGCCTTGCATCGCATGATGGTCTGCCATTCGCCGCCCTGTTTAACAGCCTCACGAGACTTGGCTCTTACAGCAACACCCTGTGCGTCTGCTAGCTCTAGAGCGACTCTCTTCATCAATGCGATAGCGTGTTCTGGACAGGAGTTGCTGGCTGATGCCATCTTCCAGTAACTCCTGGACGATCAGCGGCGCTTAGATTTCGAGCGATTCCTGTGGCTTCCAAGGGTCTGGCGCTTGGGCCAGGGAGGCTCTCCGTCCAGCGTGCTTGCGGGGTTCCTAGGACTGGAAACCTGGTGTTTTTGGTCTGCGACGACCGCGTGTAAACTGAACTTGAACTTGAATATATTTAACGTCTACGGGGATCATAGAGATCAAACGGCGCCGAACTGGCTATCGGACATAATTAACCCTCTACAAGGTGCACCCACTATAGAGTTTTGACGAGCGAAGCGCAATCGCTCCCAAGTTGTTGCTCGTTTCTGCTCCGTCGTGGCTGAAGTACAAAAAAAGATAAGAAGAAGGAAAACAAACATCAAGAAACAAACAAAACAGTGTACAGGGCGTAGAACGAATAGAAAAGAAAAGCATCAAGGAAAAGTAAATTGTAGCCTGGCACTATCACCTCCGAGAAAACCCTCCTTCTCGCCGTGACAAGCCTTGTTGAAGTCATAGCTATGGCTCTCGCTGTGTTATCAAACCTCGGGGGTTGGTGATTATGATATACCTTACTTCAAGAGTGCACTAAGCCTCAACTCGCAGAGGTAGTCTGCCATCCACCACCCAAAGAACTAGGACAGCTTTAGGCTGGAGGGTGTAAGTGATGATTGAATGAGCCACGTTGTTGTTCATGGAGTTGGGAGCCTTTTTCTCTTTTCGTTACTGCGCCAGAGTTTCTAACAGAAACAAACCAGTTTCTACACGGCGAGTGCGTGGCTGGCAGCCTATGATGCTACCGACATAGCAGCTAGGGGTGGGTGTTCTTGGTACCAGTACTACGGTAAACGTTGTTCCCCACATTCTCTCCTGCCTGTTACAAGTTACCGGTTTCGTATCTTGTGTCCCTATGTCACAGACCTGAAGCCGAGGTCAGGCTCCTTAGGCACCCTGGGGCCTGGACACCAAGGTGCACAGGAGGCCGCTGGACCCGGCAGGAGGGGCAATTTACGAGTGGCGAGGCAGGATCGTTTGTTAAGAAGATGGAGGAAAGATCCTCATTAAACGTCTTAGTCAACTCTCTTGTCCCTGATTTCCTATTCCAAGCCACACGCTGTTACGGGACTCGTAAGTAACACACAGGTTACCGATTAAGATGACTTTACTATCGGATGAGGGGGAAAGGAAGAAAGTATCTAAAATGCTTGTCAGTAGTGTCCCTTATTTTATCTTCTGCAAGGTTTTCTGCCCTTTGCATTTACTTTTCTATCTTGGTCTCGCCTCTCATGTTTTACCTATCTGTACGGTACCACACCCACTAGTTCTAATTAGTCATGTCTGCATTCTCTCTTATTCAATGTGACACAGAAAGTGACTCCAAGCCTAGCCTTATGACAGCTATTTGCATGATATGCTCCTGCAACTGCATGTTGGGATTCCAGGTGTTGAGGCCCAGGTATACAGAGGGAGAACTCCCCATTGCACATCCTCGTCAACCTCGTCAATGTGACCCCAATCTAACTAGACCCGGATCTATTGCCCTCTATTTCCCTGTTGACGCCTTGATGCAAATAGCATAACATAGTTTATATCATAATTCTAACAGTAAATATTAAGAGGACGTACTGAATGTCCTAGAGTGAAGGGAGGAGAGAAATGAGAGATTGATTGATTTCTATTATTGTCCAACTAATTCTCGCTTGAAGAGCGGATCTCAACCGATTCATACATCCATATCTTGGTAAACTTGACCTAAGTTACTAACAATTACAGCTCCTAAAAGCCGTGTAGTTTGGATTATTACCATAGCTTCGAAATACAAAAAGTGTTTCATGCTTTAGGATTTGATTGTAGAATGTTGAAACGGCAAGAAATATTTGATGAGGGAAATGGCCTAGCGAACACCTGAAAGGTGCGCCGCATACCTGGTTAGTGTGTACATGACGATCCATTACAACTCTTGAATTGGGAGGGAGAGCTAAGCTCACACAAATAATGGGTGCAGTGTCAGAGATGCCTAAAAACTATGGCGTACATGAGTAATTAGTCTTCAACAGAGGATGGATTAACTAGGAGGCTGATATAATCGGATAATGCAATGAAAAGACTTACATGATGTGAATGGAAAATCAGGACATAAATCTGATGTAGTGAAACAATCAGGGGGTACAGTTCACTGAAGGGCGAAATTCTTGGTTTGGCATTGTGAGCGGATGATAGGAGTTTGAGATTTTGGTCGAAAGTTGGTGACCCTAGCCACTGGATTTAAATCGCATGATTATGATGTAGTCGGAGAAAGTGCTGAACCCCACTGCTTGGTGTGCTATGGCTATGGATGACGTCACGGGACGACACGATGGTGGTAGCCAAAGGACCCTTTTTTGTTGCCGCAAAACCCAAACACCATCTTCCCTAATATAGTAGTTGTCAAATTCGGAGTGACGAGAAGGAGGTTGGTCAATGAATGGTAGCCGTATCGGTCGCTCAACACTAGCTGAGAACATTGATGATGTCACTTTTCCAAAATGGCCCAAAAGAGTCCTTAGACACGCACCAGAAGTCGCATCCCAGATCTTGACTGTGTTGTCAGAAGATCCTGATGCCAGTCGCTGTCCATCATTTGAGAATACCACTGAATTCACGGAGGAACGATGGCCCACAAGAGTCCTTAGATACACACCAGAAGTCGCATCCCAGATCTTGACTGTGTTGTCAGAAGACCCTGATGCCAGTCGCTGTCCATCATTTGAGAAGACCACTGATGTCACTTCCAAGCTATGGCCCACAAGAGTCCTTAGACACGCACCAGAAGTCGCATCCCAGATCTTGACTGTGTTGTCAGAAGACCCTGATGCCAGTCGCTGTCCATCATTTGAGAATACCACTGAATTCACGTAGAAACGATGGCCCACAAGAGTCCTTAGACACGCACCAGAAGTCGCATCCCAGATCTTGACTGTGGAGTCATTTGACCCTGATGCCAGTCGCTGTCCATCATTTGAGAAGACCACTGATCTCACGTAGAAACGATGGCCCACAAGAGTCCCTAGACACGCACCAGAAGTCGCACCCCAGATCTTGACTGTGGAGTCATTTGACGCTGATGCCAGTCGCTGTCCATCATTTGAGTATACCACTGAATTCACGTAGAAACGATGGCCCTCAAGAGTCCTTAGACAAGCATCCCAGTTTGCTTCAACTTTTGGTTTAAGCTCGATCCAGTCTGGCTCTTCATGACTAAACATTCGTCTTATCAAGCTGTTTGTAGGGCTGAATATGAGAGCTGAGATATAAATTTGCAGCGGGGCAACCTCAATAACCCCTGCGTGAAACAAGAAAAATCGATGAGCGTCGTTTACGAGGTCTCGCAAATTTTGAGGTGTTTTCTCCTGTTATAAAATGTTAAATGGTGTTCAATCGAAGACCTCATGATTTGTAGTAAGCAACTTACTGAGTAGGACTTTAGCTTTTCCATTCCTCTTCCTGCAATAGAAATACCTTTTAAGAGACTAAGCGCCTCCAGCCACTGAAGGTACTTTTCACGTAGAAAGGCCAAGATCTCGTCGTTTTTGCTGGCCATCCCATTTGATGATGAATCATTAAGATGGTCAACCCAGAAGCAGCAAGAATATCTGATAGGAGCCAACGGATCGGGCTTAGGGACTGAGACTTCCTCAATGAGGCATCCAGGTGCTGTTAAGTTGTATATGTCACGCCGTAGTTCTTTCCGAAGAACTTCAAGTGATCGTAAAAAGATAGTCTGGTGTTGGTGTGGAATTCCTAAAGGCAAAATCTCGCCTGTAGCTTTTTCTAGAAAATAGTCCTTTGCTGACTGATGCACAAAAGAAACAACGTTCTTATGGACAGTCAAGAAAGACCCGCATAGGCTGACAGCCTGTTTCACGTCCTCCTTTTCCAATCCATCAAACGCCTCGACGAGGACATAGAGTTCGTCCCAAGTCACAGGTCGGTAAGTAACCAAGACATTAGCAATGATATCCTTGCAGAGTTGTGCATCATCCGAGTTGCATATCTGTTGAAGCATTCGTTCATATAGGGGGTAAAGCCCAGGCGGAAACGATGTCAGCTTCTTCGCAGCATGCCATTTTTGCGAATTAGAAAGCTCTTGACAAACCAAGGATACCCATAGGAAAGTGCCGTCGGCATTCAAGCGTAAATGTTCCAAGACAGCAAGCTTCGTCTCCCTGTTGTACTTCTTTTTCCGTGCAAGTTGATCCACCTTGAAATCGATGAAGGAGTCGACCGCTGCGGAAACTGATGCCTGGTTTATTTCCAGGTGTATCTTGACCTTTTTCTCTGCGTTATCCAAGATTTCTTGGACATCTGGCCAGTTCCGGCTTGACACAATCCATTTGGCGCGTGAAGGCTTGGTGATGAATTCAAGTAGTTGTTTCTGGTCTGCCCTGCACTCATCCAAGGCATCAACAATCAGGATGGCATTTTTCAGGTTCGGGTCATTTAGCATGGTAGCCAATATGTCGCATAGCTCATGCCAAGCACCTTGATTTATAAATACATCTCTATTGTAGTCGTACTTCTTTCGCACGTGCTTAGTGAGATGTGGATTATGACATGCCAAGTGATAGATTAGACCTCGTAGCACGGAGCTAGCTGTGTTGAGTCGATCATTGGTGGCTTGGCAAAAGAAGTAGGATAGAGACGTCGGATTGGCTGGCTCTAACTCATCGATGATACCACAGAGGAGCATTGTCTTGCCCTTGCCAGGGTCTCCCTTGATCCAGAGGATTGGGGATTCGCTGTCATTGAGGAACTGCCGAAAGGTCTTGTGGCTGAGAATCCACCGATACGACTCTCTCAACAAGCCACCTTTTCTGCTTTCAATATCCTTCTTGTCTGTGGAGGGATCGGTAATACAAAGATCAGAAAGGCATTTTTTGTCTTCTTCATCGTGGTGGGTTTTGAGCTGAGAAACAGCACTCCTGGTGAAGGTGGCGACAAACTGCTCGATAGTTTGGTTGTTTTCTTGCAAGTAGTTCATAGTGTGCGCTGAGATGCTGCCTAACATCCGGTGGTCCAAATTTTCGTTGTCTTTCAGGCCGATTTCAACATTGAATCTATAGTAGACTCCAGGTTTGTTGTCATACTTTTTTCTGAGTCGCAATTCGGTCTGCTTAGAGCTAGTCGCCATCTTCCTGTGTGCTTCAAGCACAGAACTTCTCGAATCGTTAATTTCAACAACGTCCTTGACGCCTGTCCCAATACTCAGTATCGTGATGTGTCTACCAGGGAACTGATTTTCAGCCTCTGAGATAAGATTTTCACATGGGTTATTGTAGCCATATCTGGCGTCAATGAACTCGATTTTATCGCGACCAAGTTTGATTGGGCCAAAGAGGGTGATCGCTGCAGAGGTAGCTCTAGCCACCTCCCAAACCTTGCATCCTGTAAGGTATCCAGGGACGTAGTATGTTTTGAATAATGTAGGTGGCGCTTCGAGATTGTCTTTCGTCATCGCCAGAACAGCACTAGATTAACATGCAACATTAGATATGATGAGACATTCTACGCCTTGTAGGCCTGTTTTTGTTGTACTCACGTCTTCGTGCTATTTTTATCTGCTAACAACATGTCTCCATGGGGGCATGTGTCAGTGCCAGTAATAAGTCCATCACTCTTTCGCTGCAGGCAGTTTGGGTCGGTGCAGTTGTTGCAAATCATTCGTTTGATAGCGGCCTCCAACCTTGTAGCTGAAAAGGCACTCGCATGTATTTTAGATGGATGTGATGGCTCTGGGACGAATATTTCGCTGACAAGGCTTTTATACTGTTCAATCGATTGGGCGATGCTCATTTTCAGTCGGCCGAGCATAATGGCAATGATCCTGTGCGAAGGTTATTAACGAACATTCTCTAATGCGTACTCACGGCTAGCCAGTTTCATACCCTCCCGTTCCCGTCCCGCCAATGAAGTCAAACCTGTCACAGGGCCTTGGTACTTCAGATGAACCTTCTGACTTTTGGATGCATTCCATGATGTTTTCAAGGATGAGCAAGCTAGACAGCCCACAAACACCACCGCCATCTGCAGCAGTTAGAAACATGATAGCAGGCTAATATTAAGATGTTAGAAATCATACCGAGAGATAGAAGCCGCAACGGCGGCCCGGTGGTTTGCGGCGTAGATGAGTCCATAGTGATGCTATGAATGCGATAAGGTCAAAGAAACTAAAGAAAGTGATTGAGATAGATGAGGCAGATGAAGAGAAAGAGCGCCAACAGGTAGATGGCCACAGTTAATCAGTGTATGATGGTCTTGATCTTGATTTTCTAGATGCGAGCTGGATTATGTAAGAAACGAGTAGCAAGGAGTGTGCAAGAGAATTAAATTCAGCAAAGAGAAAAACACTGTTATTCGAGGGGAACTGCACCTTAAAGTTTAATTTGCACCTCTTCAGGCCTAAACAAGCCAGCCCAGGTATTTGCAGATTATTGGCTAGATGTCGGGGACTTGTTGATGCCCAACCAGTAAGCGGAGTAGTAGTTTTCTATGGAATCATGATGATCTATGGTAGCATCGCAGGCCTGCCACTGCGACGGATCATTCAACACCCGCTAATTAGGAATTAAAATTACATGCCTTTAGTCAAGGTCAGCCACTGGTGTACTATAGAGACTTAACGGTAAATGTTATGAGGACGTGGTGGATGTGCTAGAATGAAGAGAAGAAGGAATGAGTGATTCTTGATTGTTGTATGTTTCTATCTAATTCTTACTTGAAGAGCGGATCACAACCAATTTGTATATCATATCCATCACTACTAACTATGTTGAGGCTAAACACATGGTCCTTGGAAGAAGGTCCTTTATGTCTGATGCTAACCCTAAAGTTGAGCCGAACTGAAACAGGGTGGGTTATCCTGGTAATCCTGACCTAATTTAGTTTATGTTGAAGCAAACTTCCAGCCTGGTTCCGGATGAAAGTCGGGTAAACTGATAGGACGATGTGCTTATCAGAAAAAGGGGGTAATTAAATGCGAAAAGAAGAGTAGTCAATCTTTTCATCAATATCTCATAATAAAACTAAGGACCAATTTTTACAGTTTACTTTTGCGTGGCGCTCCACACATGCCCCACTTCTTGGAAACAAGACCCACACCTCTTGTGGCTGAACATCCATGAAAGGCTTGACACCACCCCCATGTGTTCAGCATAAAAGGAAGGCAGTCTTGAGAGAGCATGGAGAGTAGAACTTTAATAAATGAACTGATTCAAACCGATAAGATCTATTCGATAGTTACTGACGAATATGGGTTAGATAATAAGCTTAAAATTGCTACATCCTATGTCTCATACACTATCTATGACTCTTTCCTGCTTCCACATTACCGCCCAGCCCTGTCCTCCCAAGGACAACGTTCTGTATAACGATCGCTCCCTTGCCCTATGATGGAGCTCCAGAGAGACGTTGGATGTATGTATCCTCTTGTGTGTTGCTTTCCACTTAAAGTGCCATTGAAATAGAGTCGACACCAGTAACGGAAGTTCACTTTCTACTCTGATCAGGAGGATTGGAAAACTGATCAGCAACCCAATAGTCACTGTTAAGTAGCAGGATCCGCTTAACGAGATACTGGCCAGGGAAGTCCATAGCAATAATACCGAAACATCCGCCCCGTTGTTCAAACAGATATTCGCCCAGATGCTGGTTCATTCCAACTTCAGGAGCATTTCTGGCAGCAAAGTTAATGGGGCTCACACCAACACTGGCTGTAGTGTGCGTGATGCGCAGCGTGTTGGAGGAGTCCGAGGGAGGTTGCCTGAGATGGGATTCGATATCGCTCCATTTAGAGTCCATAGAAGAGGTACTAGCAGAAAATCTGAGGCTGTAGCTAGACACAGTGTCTTTGTTCCAGGGAAGGCCGTAACGGCCAGGAGTTCTAGCCTTGAAATCCTCCAGAATTAAAACCTTGCCGCGAAGCTCGCCTAGAGGAGGTGCTGTAGTAATGCCAATGTCGCCTTTGGAATAGACACGACTGGCAGCACGAATAGCAAGGTCAGAGCCAAAGTATTGTTCAAACCTTTCGGCGGAGGACTTGGAGCTTTTGAACACACCGCCCATTTGGACGCGTAGAATGACGGTTTCAGTCTGGTGCTGGTCTAAAAAGTCGAATAACGTGGTAAGGACACTCCCAAAAGTAGATTCGGTCTTGGAAACTCCGTGGTAGACAACAAGCTCGTTTTGGCTAAGTTTGCAAGTAATGTCGATGTATCTGATGCCACCAGTAAGCTGTTGCTCTAGCGGCACGTTTTGGGTCTGCGTCAGTTTGTTTGTAAGACTATTTGTAGCGGAATTGTGGGTGCCTGGAATGGCCAAAGTGGACAAAGGTCTGTCATCGGCGAGGTTGCTCATCCAATCAGCATTCTGGCCCATATTGACATCGAAAGACCAATCATCATTGATTCCGTTGAATATAGCAGCTTGACTAAAGGCCAGAGAGGCCAGTGTTGCAAACAGGGAGAAGCGCATCTCGATAATGGAACTTATCAGGAACTTGTATCAGATTGGTGTACAGATCGACAGAATTCAAAAGGGCAGATGGGGAGGGAGTATGAACGACGGTGGCCTGATGGGAAAGAAACTTTGTATTCAATCTTGGAGAGCGGACAAGATGACGTATTAATAGTTGGACAATGACTAGTGTTTTGGCGGACTTTCTTTCATGAGACTTGAGTATTGGGATTGACCATGAAAAAGCACAGCCGCAAGGTCAGCAAGCCTTCGTCTACTAAGCTGGGACCAGCGGCGTCAAGGAGTTTCCTGCGAGTAGCCTCCTGTCAGTCGGAAGCGCTGTCTAGCTAGATTCATGATATTAGCGAAGGCTAAGTCAAAGGGTATCCCGAAACCTTTCAAGCCAACTTTCTGCTGGTATCTCCTGTCAAGTTGCGTTGGCAAAGCCCACTGCATGCCTGTAAGTGGAGTGAAGAAATACACAGTGAGATATCGGGATTTTTCAACAGACGGTACGAATCTACGTTCTAACTACAGCAAAATCATGTAACGCACGAGACGTCAAAATTCGGTTCAATGTACTGCACTGCACATCTGAATGATTTTCATTTAGCAATTTATTCACTACAATACAAACTAGCAAGCTTTCCCCTGCTTTCCCCATGGCTCCCGTTTTTCCTGTCATTGTAAGTCATGCACCTATTCACAATACTTAAGTCTCGGACTTAAGAGCTGTCTAGGTGTTGCCGAAGAAGCTCATGTCCGTACATTACTAGCTTAGAAAGGAACGGCGTCACTGCGATGCTACACTTGGTCTAGCAGCACTTTATGCTGGCATTTCTGTGCAAGCCCCTGCCATCAGGGCATTAAACGCAAAGTTATTAGCCATATCAGTCATTTGCCCGCCAGAACTACCAATCACCGAAAGGCTTACTCGCAAAAAACGAACGTAAATCATGATATCTAAAGCAATCTGACAGGGTCTCACGACATTTCATTGCTTGATATCCCATTTATCTCACCACCCATAGCTGAAGATTGAATATCCGGCTATTTTGATGCCTGAAGCTCCTGCTACCAACATATGTCTTCATCTAGTCAGAAGATTCTAATCTTACCACACGCATCAAGCACCTTGGCAAAAGAAACAGCAAACTGTGCCTTTTCTTATGACAGAAGGCGAATCTATCTTAAGATACTCTTCCAGTACCAGATGGAACATTGGATGGAAACAGCACTAAACGATTGGCGAAGTATGTTGTTCGGAGATCCCTATAGAAAAACCGTTCTTGTTCGTAATAGGTCATCCATGAACAGGTTATGGGACTAGATCTTGGTCTTGCTTTCTACAGTGTTGGACGAATGAATGCATAATAACGTCTTAGCTTGTGATAGGCGGGGGCGGGGGGCCTGGTATTCAAAGTGAAGAACCTTTCCCTGGTGTGCTCAGTGCACTAGGAGCCTCCATTGGTTCTAATCTAATAGTCCAAGCATCGCAAGCACAAGCACTTGTTCAACCTGTACCAATACATTGGCAACACCTGACCACGAACTATTTCACCACACGCAGCATTACCCTCCTACGCAACATTCTATTTCTCTCTAAACAGCCTCATGAGTATAATCATGTATATCCCTGAGTAAGGCTATCCCGATTCTTCTGCTCGTCTAGTGTTGATCGTCTGCCAACGTGGACTAGATAACATACAGGAAACATTTCTACAACTCAATCTAAAAAACGACATATCCAGACAAGATATTGCACTCTTTTGCATAGCAGCCTGGATTTCAAAGCTAGTGCCTTTAGAGACATATGAAATGGTTACCGCTCCATCAACAGGACGAGGGTTACCAAGCATGATGTAAATATATCTCACCTACCGGATCCCACTAGGCAGACGCTGAGGGGCCCAATAGGGTCACGGATAGTCGTCTCTATAAACTCGCATGGGTACCTGTAGGAGTTATGTAAGCTTCCGCTTTCGGGATCGCTAATCGCTAAAACGACGTGTACAGTCGCAGCAATAACTCTCTTTAACCATGGACAAGTAGGTAACCAAAGAATGGATCGAGCCTTGATTGCAGTCGTAGCTTCGTTCCCTGACGATCGTCTCCCACCTGAAAGCGGATACAAATCTTGGTAGTCACTTTTACAATCAATCAATTCATCTGCACTAGATCGTGGCTATGCCTTTGTCGTGGGGAGATCTGCTAGGGCGAAATCCGGCCAATTGACAGTTACACATACCTGTGATAGAGCATAAAGCTTTGAAGAGCCGGCAACGGAAGACTCCCACTGGAAGTACCAACTGGCCGCTCTCAATACTCACAAAACAGCCTCTCGACAAGACTACCTGGGTTCTAAAGCATCGCCCGACAAACAATTTTTCCCACACATCCATGAGCCAAGTCGCAACCCATTTGCTCACGAGGTACAGCTGAATTTTGAATAATATGGCGGGGTAACAAGAGGATGGCAAAAGTAATGCTTAAAAAGACAAGTGATTAAAAATCGGACTGATAAATAATCGACTGGGTGCTACAGATGTATTCATTACCTTGTTTCTGCTTTGGTCTATTTAACCTTGACATCACTACGTACGAGCGTAGACCAGTTGCCGGCTCCCTTGAAAGCCTGACCCAACATTTTGTATCTTTCTATAAGCGCAAAACAGGAAATGGGATTCTGGTCGAAGAAGGTTGCTTTTCTGCGTCAGATTCTGGCAAAATGACAAATGGACATAAACAGATCAACGCAGTAGCGTATGTCCAAAGCACAGGAGATAAGAGAAACAGCATACAGAGTTACACTAAATCCGGGTTGGTGGATGCATGAAATAAGTATGGAGGAACATCACAATTCGTGAATGCAAGTGTTTCCAGGTTAATTTGATATCAATCCAAGTTTCTTATGCCTCAATAGAGGGGTATGAAAGCATTGGCCAAGCCTTTGATGTGAATACGTTGGAATGAGCCCAGCCGTAGTTTCCACCGACACTCATAGTGCAAACCCAAGGGGGCAATGTAGAACAATTTGCGGCTTAAGAAAGCAAGGGATGACTGTACCCACGACAAATGTTTATTCATAGAGTTACTCAGCTCCCAGGGTGTGCAGGTTCCTAGTGGCCACCTTCCTTCATGTCTTCTACCCTTTCGGCAAACCCACCATTTGGTTAATAAGGCAAAAAGAAAACCGCTTGCCCACCAAAACTCAAGACTGTCATTTACACACACCTCGACCAGAATGAAGATTATTCAAAAGTAGTTTTTTCTGTCAAGTAGATAATAGATTGAAATTCTTACTTCTGTTCTAGAACTATCAAGTTAGGCACCGGATATATGTTGGTAGTAACAGTAGAGATCGGATCTCAGCCGATTTATATATCCATCACTACAGAGTCTAGACCAAAATCATGGCCTCGGAAAAGGCTCTTCATGCCTGATACTACCCACCCTAACGTTTGGCCAAACTTGTTCAGGGTCAGCAATCCTAGTATTCCTGCCTGCCTTAGATCACTGACAGATAGTTGGTTTGGCTTCTTTAGAATTTGAAAATATGATTCGTTTGAGCAAAATGTTTTGAAACATTGAATTGTGAAAATCTAAGTGGAGTGTCCCTTTCTCCTTGTCCGTCTTGCTCGCTTGTAAATTATGTTGGTGGAAGATCAGGAATAATGTTTGGATATTAAGCTTAAAATTGCTATATCTAATGTCTAATACACTATCTATTACTCTTTCCTACTTCTACATTACCGCCCAGCCCTGTCTTCCTGAGCACAACGTTCTGTATTGCGATCGCTGCCTTGCCCTATGCTGAAGCTCCATAGAGACGTTGGATATGTATCCTCTTGTGTGTCGCTTTCCACTTCAAGTGGCATTTAAACAGAGGTAACATCAATGACGGCAGCCGACATTTCACCCTGATCATGAGATTGAGTAGCGCGTTGAGCAGCCCAATACTCATCGTTAAGTAGCAGGATCTCCGCTACAAGATCCTGGCCAGGGAAGTCCATAGCAATAATACCATAACATCTGCCCCATTGATACATCAGATATTGGCCCAGATATTTGTTCATTCCGATTTCAGGAGCATTTCTAGCAGCAAAGTTAATAGGGCTCACACCAACACTAGCTGTAGTGTGCGTGATGCGCAGCTTGTTGGAGGAGTCCGAGGGTGTTTCCTTAAGATGGGATTCGATATCGCTCCATTTCGAGTCCATAGCAAAGGTACTAGCAGAAAATTTGCGGCTGTAGCTAGACACAGTATCTTCGTTCCAGGGAAGACCATAACGGCCAGGAGTTTTAGCCTTGAAATCCTCCAGGATTAAAACCTTGCCGCGAAGCTCGCCTAGAGTAGGTGCCGTAGTAATGCCATTGTCGCCGTTAGAATACACATGACTGGCAACACGAATAGATATGTCAGTGCTAAAGTATCGTTCAAAAGCTTCGGCGAAGGACTTGGCGCTTTTGAACAAACCGCCCATCTGGACGCGTAGAATGACGGTTTCAGTCTGGTGCTGGTCCAAAAAGTCGAATAACGTGGTAAGGACTTTCCCAAACGTAGATTCGGTTTTAGAAACTCCATGGTAGACCACAAGCTCGTGTTGGTGAAGTTTGCAGGTAATGTCGATGTATCTGATGCCACCAGTAAGCTGTTGCTGCAGCGGCACGTTTTGGGTCTGCATCAGTTTGCTTGTAAGACTATTTGTAGCGGAATTGTGGGTGCCTGGAATGACCAAAGTCGACAGAGGTCTATCATCGCTGATTGTGCCCATCCAATCAGCATGCTGGCCCATATTGACATCGAAAGACCACTCATCATTGATTCCGTTGAATGTAGCAGCTTGACTCAAGGCCAGAGAAGCCAGTGTCGCAAAGAGGGAGAAGCGCATCTCGATAATGGAACTTATCAGTAGCTTGTATCAGATTGGCGTACAGATCGACAGAATTCAAAAGGGCAGATGGGGAGGGAGTATGAATGACAGTGGCGTGATGAGAAAGAAACTTTGTATTCAATCTTGGAGAGCGGACAAGATGACGTATTAATAGTTGGACAATGACTGGTGTTTTGGCGGACTTTCTTTCATGAGACTTGAGTATTGGGATTGACCATGAAAAAAGCCCAGTCGTACGGTCAGCAATCCTTCATCTACTAAGCTAGGACCAGCGGTGCTCAGGAGTTTCCTGCGACTAGAATTGAAAACAGCAACACGCTGTGATAGCTAGTGGGCCCTGGAAATCATGGATTCAAATTATACAGAACGCAACCCACCAGCTTTTCCCTCTCTCTACATGGCATTTTTGAGCTTCCTGTCAGTCCGAAACCCCTGTTCAGTTAGATTTATAATATTAGCGAAGCCCACGTCAAAGGGTATTCCGAGGCCTCAAGCTGTAGTCGGCCAAGGACATATAATGGCTATTGCGTAGAATCTATGACCATCTTTGAGCCCTGTGCTTTCAAATGAGAAAGCTCTGGTTTTGATGTTGTCGCTGTAGGTGTTATTTTTTCGTGTCTACATACGCCGGGGTCCTAGCACTGCATTTCAAGGTCCAAGGTCTAGGAAACAGTTCCATGGGAAGTCATATAGACTAGAAACCTTTCGACTCAACTTTCTGCCCATATCTGCTCTCAAGCTGGGTTGCTACCATGGGACTCTGAGTGGACTGGAAAAAGAAATAGTGAGATGTCGATATTTATCAATGCACAGTACAGGATTATTCTCACTGATGGGTTCGGCAAGCATGAGAAGTCAAAATTCATCTCCATGTATTGCGCTGCATGTCTAAGTGATGTTCGTCTAGTTATTTATATACTGTAATACAAATTAGTCGCCTTTCCCCTTCTTTCGCCATACCTCGGATTTTTTCTGTCGCTTTACGTCATGCCGACCTAATTACAGCACCCAAGTTCTCAGACCCAAGGCGTCTCTAGGTGTTACCGAAGAAGCTCATATCTGGTTATTATTAATGCAGAAAAATACGGCGCCAATACGCTGCTGCGCTCAGTCTAGCTGTGCTTTATATCTAATTCATTTCCTGCTGTCTAGTGTTACTTCTCTTCATGGTCCTAAGTTGTTCCTGCTCCTAGGTCAGTCTTTGCAGCTATTTAATATAGTTACTTCAACCGCAATATTTAATACATAATAACTCTTTCGCTACTTCCTAGAATCTAAGCAAACGTCTAAGGAACAAAGCAACTAACCCGTTATTGTCAGTAACCTAGGTCAGGATTGTCTAGATATCTGACCCTGATCCAGTTCGGCTGAACATTAGGGTTAGAATCAGACATAAAGGACCTTCTTCCAAAGCCCATGTGTTTGGTCTTGACATGGTAGTGATGGATGTATAAATCGGTTGAGATCCGCTTTTCAAGCGGGAATTAGTTAGACACATTTAATATCAATCAATCTCTCATTTTCTTTCTTCTCTTCACTCCAGGACATTCAGTACATTTTCCTGACATTTACTGTTAATTATCAGTTATTTGTCTGCCGACAGTTACATGCACCCCCCATTGAATATTTGAGCTCCTGTAGTAATGCATAGCCTCAGCCACACTGTGGCACTGCAGATCGACTGACCCACATCACCCAAGAGAAATATACCAAATGACGATATTAGGTTGTGAGAACCATTTGAAGAGTGCTTCCATCTCATAAACTTGTTTATTTAAGCCAACTATGGATACCACACCTTATCCGTCAGCTTGAACTATGTCTCCGGCTGCTGTCTTTATCCGTTGCTGAGTTGGACACAGGTTAGTGAAATAGTCTTTGGAGGAGAAGATGGGTATTTATGTGCCTGTCTCGAAGATGACGGTGACGTACAGGATGTAGTAGCCATGACACCATGGGGTTTGGAATCGCGTTTGTTGGTGTGTTCACCGTGCTTATGTGTCGTTTGGCATGTGCGACAGAAGCGCAAGTTGATCTGTGGTTGTATGAAGTCTTCTTTTGCCAGAAGAAGTGAAGAGAACGCTTCCCATTCGGTTGAATCCTCTACGTTGGGGATGAGAGTGATGCAGCTGTGGTATTCTGGGACGAGTTGGTACACAGCCCAAATAAATGGACGTTCGTGGAACTTCTCGACGATGTCTCTTTGGATGAAGCGGATCTTTCCGACCTGGTCTATAACAGGGTTGATACTATTTTTAGGTTGATATCGAAAAGATCGGAAATGAGGGAGACTTTTGGGCCGATTGAAAGTGCGTCGTCCGATGTAGTGTTGGCAATTGATGCGGTAATGGAACATGGACTGGCGCCATCACTGTAAAACTTTGGGGCTGAAGCCTGTACCGCCATTTTCCAGGCAAATGTGGCCGAAGCCAAAAGGTGTTCAGGGACAGGCAGGTTTTCCGCAAACACAAATGTTGGGTTGTTGAGTTGGGCCTGTGACCTGAGATTGTCTATCCAGAATTTGATGGATGTCGTAGTGATGGGAGCAAGGAAGTTCTCGCTCCTTATGCTCATCAGAATCGGCAAGCAGTCGTGCGACTCGGAGGAGTATATTACCGATTGCCGGAGGGCTTCTTGTGTATATAGGCTTATGCCGTTCACAGTGGGGTCTTCGTTGTGTGTGGCAGATTCGGAGTCTTAGACGCCTTGTCTGGTGACAGCGGGAGAAGGGCTCATTGTGGGAGATGGTGACAGAGGACAATTTTGTGTGTCCTGTGCTCTGGATTCCGACCGTGCTTTGCTCTTAGACCATGTGTTGGGACACATGTAGGCCTCTTGCGGTGAATTAATGAATTTTGACGTTATGCATAGTAGAAGACAAAAGGGCTCATAACCCACGTAGTAATTGCCGTGCAAATATTCAATGGGGGGCGCATGTAACTATCGCCTAGTTGCCTGCCAGAATTACTAATCATTGCAAGGCCTACTCATACAAATAGAATGCAAAACATGATATCTGTGAAGCAAACTGGTAGGCCCTCACGACAATGCATTCCTTAACAGAAGGTAACAGTAGATATTAGGAGGACGTACTGAATGTCCTAGAGTGAAGAGAGGAGAGAAATGAGAGAATGATTGATTGTGATTGTTATCTAACTAAGTCTCGATTGAGGAGCGGATCTCAACCGATTTATACATGCAGCCCTACAATGTCTAGACCAAAACACATGGACCTTGGAAGAAGGTCCTCTATGTCTGGTGTTAACCCTAACGTTCAGCCGAACTGGATCAGGGTCAGATATCTTAGTAATCCTGACCTAGGTTACAGACAGAAGGCCAATCTATCTCAAGATACTTTTCTAGTAGTCCGATGGAATATTGAATGGAAACACCACTCAACCATTGGCGAAGCATGTTATTTCTAGACCCTACAGGAAAACTGCGTTTCTCCGAAATAGCTTACCTATGGCTGTAGCTGCAAAGACCAGGCCTGCTAAAAGAAAACCGACTGAAAGGAAGTTTAGCCACAACACCACTCTTAAGGAGTTGACAATCAATCCTGCCATCCTATGTCCAGAACAGTGTTGCACCAGGTATCTAGGGAGTCTTGACACCTCATAACCCAGTACGCTCTAACTTACTTAGGCTAACAAAAGATGTCGCATGCGATGTAGCTGATCATAGTAGCATCTCATACCCATCAATGGATGACTAAGCCTCTAATCGGCCACAAGTTTACGTTGGCTTTCCCTTACTAGCTTTACTTATATTCAACTTTAGAAAGTCCATATTAACTTTGTATATGTCAATCAGCCCTTCCTTTTTCCATACCGCCAAGTGGTTCTAGGCCCAGTTCCGTAGATTATGGCGCTAGACCATGGTCCTGCCGTCGAGCATGTATGACAAGTGAACGCATACCAACGCCTTGACCTGCACGAGGCGGGGGACCTGGTATTCAGATTAGAGAACCTTTGGCTGGTGTGCTCAGTGCACCAAGAGCCTCCACTGGTTCTTTTGTCCAAATCGTGGCTTCCGAAGTAACGCTACCCACCAATAACAACTAAATTTATAGGCTGATTGCAATGAAACACACGCTTTAGCCGGTTTACACAGCCCACATGGGGATAGCTATATTGTTGAAAAATCGACATATAATTTGCATCTCAGCAGAGAAAAAATGCACCTCGCATTTGTCCAATCTGTGCTGATACATTGGTAATTCCAGACCACAAACCAGTTTGCTACACGCACACAAAAGGGTTAGCGCCCTACCCACAGGACGATGGCTGCCAAAGATGGTGTAAATAAATCTCGCCTGTCTAGAGTTTCCCTCACTCACTGCCTATACTTTGTTTTCTTCATGTACCAATCAGTCTATGGGACCTTCAGCCCCAGGAAGTGTTCGTATTGCTTTCGCCGGCAGGTATATGACTGGAGCCCCATGCCACCACAGTTACAGGGACACCTCGTGAATTTATTTTTATTGGTTGGCCCTTCTGTTTTCTTCTCTCCCCTATCGATTTTGACGATAAGATCCTTATGTCTAGGTTTGCAGCTGTGTAATCTTGTCTACACACAGGCTTAGACATGTTCTAACAGCAAAAATGAATTCAAGAATATGCTGTAGTCTTCTTGGTTTTGAAGTTGAGCATGTGTGGGATGCCACTTAACACGTATAGTGCGCCACGCAACATAATCTTTACCTTCTGGAGACTCGAAATTAATTTCAATATGTAATAATTGACCATATCCAAACCTATTCATACGATGCATCAGTGACTGGCTCGCGGCATAAAGTAGATTGTACTGCAGCAGATTCAGCAAAATTTAAATCCACAGCGGCGAGAAATATCGCTACCGCTATTGGCACCGCCGCAATTATGGCCGACAAGTTTTGTCAGTGGTGTAGTAGAATGAAACAGATCGAGCAAAATGTTAAGCAATGGGCAAAACTCGCTATTCAAGATGGCAGGAAAATCTTAATGGAACCCCTAGGTTACCGCCGTGAGTTGAGCTAGACGCAAATTGGGTTGTCCGCCCCTCCACGTCGATTTACAAATAGAAATGTGATGACGTGAGGGAGGCGTCTACAAAAGACCGTCGTTATATTCTAACAGTAGGCCTACAAACGTCGTTGAGCTCAGTTCTGTTGACATCCCGTACTTCTAACAAGTCTCAAATAACAAGAATATGCCAGCCATTGGCTAATGAGAAAAGAAACTATATCCTTCTTAGCTTACCACATAAGCTTTAACACCAAACACATTGACTGGAGGTTGGTCAGCCAAGAGCTAACATACAAACAAGTCACCCTCTAATAAGGCTTCTTAACGAGAATGTATGTTTGCCGGCAGTCTTAGCATAGGCGTATCTGACTTCTAGTCCATAGCTGCAGCAGCTTCAACGTACTTGTGAATTTCAAAGACGGCCGGATTGGCTCTTGTTTGAGTAGTATGCGCTATGCACATTAAGGCATGCTGAGTCAACAAAGTATGCAGAATGGTGAAGACAGATACGGGCGCAGACATAAAACTCACGACGTGCACGCGACTACAAATGGCAAATCGATTGTAAGGGCTAGCTTGTTGCTCTTATTTTGTGGAACAAAGGCAAGGCTGGAGCGAGGAAACGACATGCATATGATCATGGAATTCTACTAAAGGAGAATATCTTGCTTCTGGACCCCTGGCTGTCCCAGTCAGTCTTCTGAGCACTACCTAAATAAACCATAGTTCCTGACTGATAACTACCTTATAGCCGTCGCTACGTTAGTAATAGTGTCTTGTTAGATATGAATTGCACAAGGGAATTTGAATATCGCTTATTCGCTGCATTATCTCATCCTTTATCTTAACTTGGCTTTCCTCGGCTCTCTTGTCTTGACGGCAGCATTGCAATCTGGTGTCACATAAGATATCACATTTCGGTAGGTACATTAAGTTTATTTATTATCTCGTGAGTTGCTTTCTTGCTACAACGGCAATCAAGTAACGTAGCTATTGACAGTGGCTGTATCACTATCGGAAGGAAGACTGGACGGCCCAGGAATCCGATACTTGTCGTTACGACTCAGGATCTGCTTAACAACATTCTGGCCAGGGAAGTCCATGGCAACAATACCAAAACAGCTGCCCTGCTCATTCAACAGATATTGGCCCAGATGTTTGTTCATTCCAACTTTAGGAGCATTTCTAGCAGCAAAGTTAATGGGGCTCACACCAACACTAGCTGTAGTGTGCGTGATGCGCAGCTTGTTGGAGAAGTCCGAGGGAGCTTCGCTAAGATGAGATTTGATATCATCCCATTTCGAGTCTGAAGATAGTGTACTAGCAGAAAACTTGCGGCTGTAGCTAGACACAGTATCTGTATTCCAGGGAAGACCATAGCCAGGCGGAGTAGTCTCGAAGTCCTGCAGAATGAGAACCTTGCCGCGAAGCTCACCAAGAGTAGGTGCGGCAGTAATGCCATTGGTGCCCACAGGATAGATACGCTGGAAAACACGATTACTAAGATTGGAACTAGAATCGAAGTATTTGGAAAAGTATTTGGAAAAGGTCTTCACATCGCTAAGTGAGCTCCTTTGGATGCGTAGAATGATGGCTTCGCGAGGGTGTTGGTCTAGAAAGTCAAATATCATCCTCAAGACACCCCCAAAACTGAAACCAGTATTGGAGAGTCCATGGTATACCATGATATCAAAGTTGCTAGATTTGCAGGTAATGTCAATATATCTGATGCCACCAGTAAGTTGCTGTGGTAGGCGCACGTTTTGAGTCTGCATCAGTTTTATCTTGAGGTCGTATGTCATGGAATTGTGAGTGCCAGGAATGGACAGACTCGAAATAGGGGTGTTATCGGCAATGGTGTCCATCCAGTCGGCGTTTTGGCCGGCGTTGACATCAAAGGACCATGGGTCATCGATATTCCTGTACATCATGGCGTGACTAAAAGTCAGACAAGCCAGTGTTGTGAAGAGTGAGAAGCGCATATTGACAATGGAGCTATTCAAGTATTGGTGCGGGGAGGCACATAGGTCGGAGCAGCTGAAAGACTGGAATGGAACAGAGTATCAGGGAAGGCCAGTTGATAGATAGAGTACACATGTGCAGTCTTGGACAGCGGGCATGATGTAGTATTAAATAGCTAGGCAGCCATGGCCGTATTTTGGCAATATTGCCTTCCCGAGATCTAAAGTCCAGCCATAACTATGGTGACGGCATAGTGATATGCTCAAAAAGCCTGCATCGGCTGAGCTAGGACCGGCGCCAAGAAGCTCCCACATGCTGTTCACTATTCTGGAAGTGGAAATGGAGAAGAACTTGACGTTGCGACACTTCGAGTAACCCAACAATCACACATGGTAGATCCTACTACCTTTGCTTATTGCATGGCATACCTAAGCCTCCTGTCAGTCCCAACGCTCTGACCAGGTGTGGTCTAGTTGCTAGCCATGTTAAAGTCGAAGAATAGTCGGAGATACTCAGCTGTAGCTAGACAAGCGCATTCGGTGGCTTTTGGTGAAGGTGCGCCGCTAGCTACCTAGCTTATGCGCTTTACCTTGATGCAGGGAAGCCTAGTCCTAACGGTTTTGCTACACAGGCCTATTGAATTTTTTGTTTTCTACTCAAACTAGGCCTTGGCACAGGATGCGTGTCACATTGGCAGACAGTTTGACTACTTAGTTCTGTAGTACATTAGGGATATTTGTTTTCGAATAAATGAATGTGGTGAAAACTTGTCTAGCCAACTTTCTGCCTCCACATGCCGTCGAGGTAGGCTAATCAGCTCCTCCAGGCGCATAAAATATTTGAGGATAGAGATGTCGAAATACTCGCATTCATGCATACATATACATACACAGCACATCTGCGGTGTGGCTAAGACATAACGGGCCACAAAAAAACAACACATGATAGTATCTTTCCGAGCGCTACGAGTATCTAGCTTTTTACAGATTTCCACCTCTTAAAACTAGTAATATTTTCACCGTTATCACTGTGATTCAGATGCTTCCCATTATTTTTATCTTAGATCGGCCGAACCATCGCACCGAGAGGCGAATGCGTCGCAAAACATGTCCACTTGACCTGAAATTAGCGTTGGACCCAGCTATTTCGAAATGTCGAACCTGTAGCCGGGGTCCCTGGGAGTTCAGGAGCCTTAAATTCTTATTGCATCCGAACAGCTACTTCCGGTTCATCTCCAGGCATGAATAACGAATAAAGACAAAGACAGATCGCGGTCAAAACAGACGCTTGAGCCACTCTACACAGCCAGCCTATGGCGGGGCAGCTATGGACTGAAAATAATGCGTATAACCAACCACATTGCCAGAAGAGGAAATGCATGCCTGACTCTTGAAATCTAAGAGTCAAAGCACATCGGGCACGAGAATTTGAGGCGGCAAATCTCACTAATCAGCATTCTCGTCCATGACAGCGCCTAGATTTAAAAATCGCATTCCATGGTTGGAATTATGAAAGTGTTTCTAGAAGACTTCCTCGAACGATTTTCTGTACTAGTGTTCACAGCCTATGATTGGCGGTTGGTTACACCAAGCGGTTGGAACGTGAATGGTAAAAGAGAGATTTTCATGACTGCACCCAAAAGAGGGAGAGGCCAAGGCTGGAGATCTAGCCTCATTGTGTGATAGTCCAAGCCTTTTAAGGTAGAAGGTACATGTTCTGCGGCTGCAGATCTATAGACAAGGGTCAATGCCACTGCGCCGAGGCACGAGGCTCAGTAAGTGGATGGAGCATTTGAGGGGGAAAGTTGGGTGACATGATTTACTGAGATCTATTTATAATGGACAGACGACGTTCTAGTCCTTAACTTGAAAACATATGCGATAGGTAGCCCATACACACCAAAACAAAACGCGAGAAGACTAGTACTTAGGTGGTATTCTACGTGCTTTTTAACTACGCCGGCGCCTGTGCCTGTAGTTTTTATTAATGCTCATACGATAATGTAGTCTTTGTTATTTAGTGAGCTGACAAATGATACTAGAACACTGTCCAGGAGATGCAAAGAAATATGTGTTCTCCTACTATGCCGAGTGTAGTACAAATACAAGTTTCATAAGTTATTCATTCAATTGAAGTATTTCGATGGCATGAGGTTTACATATCGCAAGTAAGACCCGGCGTTGTTAGGTAGCTAGTGCAACAAGTCATATTATGTCGAAATTGGGCCAAGCTACAACCAACATGACACAGCATGTAGCTACCTCCGAGAACAGAAAACATTGTTGTTGTTAGCTGCCATCACTGCAAACACCACGGATGGCGTATGCCATGAGCATAGCGAGGTAGAATAGACTGAGTGATTCATTCCCATGTCATCAGCATAGGTTTTCTATTCGCGGTGACAAAACAACTTGAAGAGGCTTCAAAGCCATCGATATTCATATCACGCAAGAAAGATGCAAACTAACTTGTACAGTCTAAACTCAGGCAAGCAATGGGTTGAAAGAAGTATCTACGATAAACGTCAATAGAAAAATTTGGCTTCCTAAGGCTCTGATATATATCTGCTGTCAACAGCTGAATCATCAACTTCAGTAGGACCTGACATGCTCTGCTACTTGGCTCATTAACGTTATTAAATGACGATATGTACCAAAAAACGAAAGCCGCCATGAGTTACCCCGTATTTTGTCCTTCTATTAACCTGTATACCGGAAGTAATTGGCTGACGTACAGTTATCCTATGCTGAATGGCTGTATGGCAGGGTTTTACGTGTGTAGGAAGTTGGCAACACCATGTTTTAACAACGCCAGAAAATAGGTTCTTGTTCCATATCAAGCAGGGTATCTCGGTCAAATACCAGCCAGTCAAGTACCATCTTGCATATTAATAGTTTAGAGACTGTGGTTACCGATGGGAATGTTAGCTTTATCTGACTGGTCTAAGCGATACAAATCTCCACGAGCTTCAGGTGAGGGGTAATAACAAGAGGTTACTTCTCGAAGTTCAACGCATCCCTCTTCGACGGATACATCGTAAATATGACGATATGTTTGATGGAAGAGCTCCACAGATTGTTGACTTTGGATGTAGGTGTAGGTCTCGGATTGAACATGATTGCATATTTTGCAAAAAAAAGAAATGAGGCTTGGTGCTAGAAGATGATGTAAGTATAGCCTTTGACTTCAACCTCGGCACAGCCTCTACTTCTTGATACATACTCACTCTCGGTAGTATTGCGATTGCCTATCAAATTGATCATACACACATCCTTAACTCTTCGTTCGTCACCATTGTAAGGGCAAGAAGGATAACGTGCATGATAAGCGTGTGGTCAAAACAAGCATGCGGTCAAATTTCCACAACCTCACAACTCTTTACGCCTACCGAATCATTTATAACACTTTGGATGAGCCCATTTTAACTGGGATTCTATTTTCGAGACACTGCTACTTCGATTTGACATGTTCGTGTATTATGTCCTGTCTTTCCGCAGACGCCACAGTGCCTCTGTTTCGTTTCTGCCCTTCGCTTCCTACCGCCATTCCGATGGCTTTATTCTAGCTGTACATTTATGTCCTCTGATCTTGGAAATTCTGCCCTTCAGTTACAGTGAGACTTCCTCCGTCTCGCAATGGCTTCTTTTTGGCACGCCCGCGTCGACTAAGTATCTCATTCTCCTGTTGAAGATTCTCGTTTTCTGACCTCAACAAAGCAATCTGATGCATGATTCCTTGCGTCCCTATTCCTGATTTTCAGGCTGAGCTAAATTCTCGCTGGGACGCCTTTCCGCACCTGTGACGACCATACCTGCTAAGATAATTCCCATCATGAAGTCAGTCGTGTCAAAGTTGTAGATCTTGGACTCCACGATGCCATAATTGGCAATTATGTTCCGCACAAGCGTAAACTAGGCTCGGGTCACCTATGGATCTTCGCATTTGGCTCTTTGGTAGTCATGTATCCCAAAAACATGCGTCTTTAGTTCTAGTTGCCGCTTGACAAAGTTGGAAGCCCAGCGCTTGCCAGCAGGAAGTGTGTAGCGTTCGGCGAGCAGTTTCTTGGCCATATCTTCCACATCATGAGGGCAGAGAGGAAACGACCGCGAATCTATATCGATAACGTATTGGGCAAGTGTTTGTTCCTCCAGATCCGTTGATTTTCGAGATTTGCGTGTGTAGTCGTGTCTTGTAGAGATGTGGTTGCGTCAACGATACAAAGTAGTATTTGAGACTCCACAGATCGTAGCAGCACTATACACCTTTAATTGTGTGTCATTTTAAAGCGCTTGAAAGGCAAGAACAACATTAGCGTCGTAAGTTGACTATGACATGTTCTATGGTTGAGGAATAAAGGTCCAAGTAAGGAGAAGAGAGTCAGGGTAGGGAGTTGATCACGCGCTTATTAATATATTAGGATTAGAAACGCTACGTTTTATCTTCGTCTAGCTTGCATTTTCTGTCTTGTCGCATGCCTTTTACTCTCCAAATCCTTTTCCTAGTAGTAGCATTCGGTGCTGATGCCCCATCAGATTACAGTTCTATACCAATGAAGGCCAATGTATCTCGTCCTGGGTTTCTTTCTTCCTACAGAATATCTTGGGTGCCACGCAGTGTAAGATTGGCAGTCTTTACGGATCGGAAGAGCTGGATTCATCATCGCTGACTGTACTAGACGAGTCGACCTGATCGGCCACGTTTGCATTATCACGGTCATGAGGAATACCGGGGATGTCAAGAGACAGAAATTTGTCGTTAAGCTTCAAGATCTGTTGAACAAGATACTGGCCAGGGAAGGCCATAACGATAATGCCATAACAGTCGCCCTCGTTGTCCCTCAGATATTCACCAAGACGCTTGTTCATCCCAGATCCAGGACTATTCATAGCAGCAAGATTGATAGGGAAGACACCAGAGCTAGCGGTAGTGTATGTGACGCGCAACATCTTGGATTCAATAGAGGCAGTCGATTTAGTTAAGGGAGCCTCACCAAGGCGGGATTTAACATTAGCCCAAATTGAGTTGATAAAGTCAGTACCAATGGTCATCCTGGTCTTGTAGCTAGACACAGTCTCTTTGTTCCAGGGAAGACCATAACGGCCAGGGGGACTTGTCGTGAAGTCCTGCAGGATGAAAATCTTGCCACGAATCTCCCCAAGAGTAGGAGCCGTAGTAATTGTATCAGTGTCTGGCGAGTAGATACGACTGATTATAGACTGGTAGTAGTCACAATCCATGAATTCTTTGAAGGAGCTCTGAAAGGACCTGGAATGACCGAATGACGAGGCCTGGATGCGGAGGATGATAGTTTCCCCGGAATGTTGAGCTAGGAATTTATTCAGAGTGCCTAAAAGTGACGCAAGAGTGTAGCTAGTTTCCTGTCTTCTATAGAAGACTTTGATTGCAAACTTGTGAAACTGGCAGGAGATGTCGATATATCTTATGCCACCGTTAAGTTGTTGGTCTAGATTCTCGTTCTGGGTCTTGATTGAGAAGGATTTAAAGTCATCTGTCACAGATCTGTGAGTGCCGGGGATAGATAGACTTGACAGCGGAGTATCATCTGCAAGGCTGGACATCCAGTCGGCGTTATGGCCGGCGCCGACATCAAAGGACCAGTAATCATCGACGCCTCGCAAGCTGGCAGCTTGGCTGAAGGCTAGAAAAGCTAGGATCGTGAAGAGAGAGGCGTACATGTCAACAAACGGATCAATCAAATGCCCATTATACCTGACAAGCACAAATATCGGCCAGATGTGAAAAGGAAAACAGAAGAGAGTATTATCAAAAGGGGACGAATGGGGAATGGAAAAAATTTCAAGTCTTTAATAGTGGGTGTGATGTTTTATTAACGGTTTGATCATAAGTGGACTATTGTCAAGATATAATGTCCAAGTTGATAGCGTAGCCACAGTTACAGCTTACGATGTTTTTGAGTAACCTTGCTTTGGCTCACATAGGGCTTGATCATAGGCCCCTTGAAGAAAATTGCATATGTTGAGAGTGTTATAAGAGCGCAACTTAGCCTTTAGAGAGCTTCGGAGGCCCTATAGGTATGACTGACATTGACACATGGACTGCCTCACCATTCTTATTATCTGTAAAGAAAGGGCTTTTGATCCTCTTGGCCTGGAACCCTTGCTGGCGGCAGCCGCGATACTAGCCGAGCTATGAAAAGGGATCATAAGCACTGGTGAGTATTTCAGGGGTTCTCATTAGCGCATAAAATCCATGGCCATGTTGCTGGTCTCCATTATTGGTAACTTAGCACCCTGGCACTAGTGGGTATATTTCATTCGTTGATTAGTCAGTCTTCTTTTGATATAGGTGTGATTGTCACACAGGTAGCTCTTGTGAGACTAGGTGTATCCTGATCATGAAAAGTTCGTGCCCGCCCATAACTCCGCTAGTGATACCCTGCCCATACCCCTGTTCAAGCTAGGACTACTTCCAGCACAGCCTGGCTCACACCATGTGCAAAAATGCTGGTTCGAGTGCTGTCCCTGTCTAGCCTTTTCCTAGATCGCCCCTGAATCGCATAAAATATCTGATTTAGAGGAACGGGTTATTGCTGAGTATATTATCGACCTGGGGATCCCCCCCCGCCCCCCGGTTTCGTGGTGTGGAAGAAGAGACTAAGCGACTTCTCGCCGACCGCGACGGGTCACCCGTCAGTAAGCGCTGGGCTTCTAACTTTATCAAGCGACAACTAGACCTTAAGTCGTATTTGAATCGTCGGTATGACTACGAGAGGGCCAAATGTGAAGATCCTGCCCTTATTCACGATTGCAAAGCATGGTATCAACCTAGCTGACACGTATAACTTTGATTAGACTGGCTTTACCATGGGCGTTATTGTTATTGCCTGGATGTCATGGGCATGAAAAGACATGGAATAGAAAGACAAAGAAAGTCCGTGCAGCCTGAAACCAGGAATGGGGTACTGGCATTCAGGCGATCGTAGCCGAAGGCTGAGCGACTGCACCGTTTATCGCGGCTGCGGGCCAATATTACCTTTCCATTTGGTACCAAGGGAGCAGGCTTCCGGGGGATTTGGCCGTTGCGATAACCCACAATGGCTGGGCCGGCAATGGGACAGGCCTTGAGTGGCCTAATCACTTTGATCGGCACACAGAGACTCGATCCCGTGGTCGCTATCGCCCTCTGATTTTCGACGAGCACGAAAGCAACCACGTGGTTAGCTTGGAGAAAAATTGCAAGTGGTAGTGTTATTGGTTGGCTGTAGATAGGGCGTACAAGCAAGTTGGAAGATTTTCAATGTTCCGCAGTGAGGAGTTAAGGCAAGCAAGTATCTCGGTTACTGACGTGAGCAGGAGTATTTAACTTGGATGATAGGGCTGTCTTGTGAGGCATTTATGTGGGTCTCGTTTGGTCCCCACTTGTAGGCTTAGACCTAGCACATAATCACGCTTTGTATGCCATCTTAATCATCTCACCTACTCCAGCCTCCTGATGGTGGCTACTTTAGGCCACTCAAGAAGACATGTTGTGGAGATTCCAGCTCCGCTTGGAATAGGGACGGGTAAATACGTGATGTAGATACGTGGCACACGATGTTGTGAAGAGATTTAGAGCTTAGTCCTGAATCAACTCGAATCATAAACAAATGTCACAACAAGACATACGTTGAGAAAACTTCCACGAGGGTCCCGGAAAAGGTTCGGGTAAACAGATAAGACGGAGCTCTTATCTGAGGAAAAAAGGGGCGAGTATAAATGGAAAGAGGAGTAAGCAGAATTTTGATTTAACTTAATATCAAATATTCAAGGACCAATGTAACAGGTTATGAGCCTATGCTGAATTACCTTCGGAGAACATTCGTATGGTGTTCTTAAAAGCATCTTGATTGTGCTTGGTTTATATAATTGCCGTTTTACGCGATAATCGAAACGAATTTAATCGAACGCACGACCGGCCGGATTACGTCAAGATGTCAGTGAAATTAGATGGCAGCAACTGGAGCCAGTGGGAGCCCAACTTCATCATTCAACTCCACAGGCATGGGCTCCAGTATCTGCTGGCGGAGAATTACGTGGAGGAGGTGGAAAGGCACAGCAAAGACCCTGACACCAACAAGAAGCAGAAGGACGAGGACGAGGACATGGCTAAACGAATCCTCGCACTTAGTCTGAATAATGTTTTCCAGGTCATAGTCAGTCGAGAGAGGACAGTTCGCGGAGCCTACGAGAAGCTGAAGATGACCTGCCCTGTGGATGCAGCTGATATGGCTTTTGAAGAAATGGAAAATATCTTGCATTCTCCGTTGAGAAAGGGTATGACTATTTTGCAGAGCTGGATGTATTTCAAGGCAGTGTATTCCAAGCATTACGAGGGTTGCAATGCGTCGGAAAAGTCGATATTCCGGACTTTCTTGTTTCTGCTTCCTCATGAGTACAAAAAGGTGGCTAAGGAATTGTACCGAAAGAAAGACTTCCCGATAAGCGAGGCATTAAAACAACTGGAGTCGATCCGGGAGACAAAGAAGACTGACGGACGAACAAACTCGAGTACCAAATCGAAACCGAAATGCTACAACTGCGGCAAGGAGGGCCATCTGATGGCCGAGTGTTGGTCAAAGAGAAAGAACCACACAAAGCAGAAGGCGAATTAAGCCACCGAGAAGAAACCATGCAGTCAGTGCTCCTGATGCCATAACTGGATAATTGATTCCGGGTGCTCATGTCATATGACAAAAGAGCTAACAGTGTTAAAGAATCCCAAGGAAACGCGGGACACAGTTAGAATGGCGGACGGGAGCTGCATTGGGGCGTCCAAGGTCGGTTCGGTAGATTTTGATATTGGGAATAAAAGACTTGAGTTATCCAAAGTTTTGTATGTGCCAAAATTATCCGGGAACTTGGTGACAAGGGACTGAGGGCAATAAACTCAGAAAAAACGCCCCCAAGACCACAAGACTACGCGTGTGAGCATTGCTCAAAAGGAAAAATGACACGAAGTCATGGAAGTTCGTCAGTATCGGAGATGAGGGAGAACCAACCCTCAAGGCAAAAGATGAGAATTGATGAGGGAGATGATGTAAGCCAAAAGACTATGATAGCATTATCAGAACCTTTTATGACATTCGATCAAGCCATACCGCATCCGACTGAGGGCCGAGGATGGAGACAAGCTATTAAGAGCGAATTAGAAACTCTTGACAAGTTTGGTACTTGGCGGTTTGTTCCTAAACCAGAAGGGTGCGATCCAATTGACACTCGGTTTGTGTTCGCTAAGAAGTATGATCTTGATGGCAAACTTGAGAAATACAAAGCTAGACTGGTGGTGAGAGGATTCCGGCAAGAATACGGGGTGAATTTCTTCGAGAGTTTTGCGGTAACTCCCAGCAGTGCTATATTGAGATTGTTTTTGGCAGCTGTGTGTCAATACGATATGGAATGCCATCAAGTGGATGCGTGCAATGCATTTGCGCAGTCCAAGATCAAAGAAGAAGTCTTTATCAAACTACCGGCGAATGTTGAGTGTCCCAAAGGAATGGTTGCGAAACCGGATCGTTGCTTATATGGGTTGAAACAGGCAGCATACCAATGGAATGAGGACTGTACTGGATACCTCAAATCTTTGGGATTTGAGAACATGGTCACAGAACCGTCTTTGTTGTATCATACAGGACGAAGAATGTTGGTACTGCTATATGTTGATGACATAACCATAGCAGCGATGGACAAGAAAGCGATGCAATGGTTCAAGGACTTATTTTCGAAGCGGCTTGTGATCAAGGATTTGGGTGAAACCACTCGGATTATCGGAATACAAGTGTCACGAGACAGGTCTCACGGAAGACTGTGGATCAACCAGAAGCAATATATCCAAAGAATGGTGGATGATGCAGGGTTTGACGAGCACATGAGATTGAGGAGATCTTGGACCCAAGAAGCTATTAATCAATTCTGAGGAAGATAATGTATCCAGCCATGATGACGAGACCAGACATAGCATTTGCAGTGTCAAGCCTTGCACAGGCATCTGCGAGGCCAACACCTGGGCATCTTGGTGGGGTAAAGAGGGTGTTACGCTACATGCGGGACACTACCGAATTTTCCATTTGCTTCGAAGCACGCCAAAGGGGGATGGATATCGTGGGATATAGTGACGCTGACTATGCGAATGCAAATGATCGGAAGTCAGTCAGTGGAATGGTGTTCACTGGATTAGGTGGAGCGATAAGCGGGAGCTCAAAGAAACAGACAGCAATCGCGACATCAACAACAGAGGCCGAGTATATTGGCCTAACACCATGTGCGAAGGAAGCGATACATCTCCGGCGGATACTAAACAAAATTCTGGAGATATTCGAGACAAAGGGCGGGAAAAGTCAAACGCTGTGTTTGAGAAGCGAGACCCTAGTTTTAGGGGACAACCAGGTGGCAATCAAAATTGCAAGGTCGTTGGGAGTCAAGAAAGCTACCAAACACATTGATATACAGTACCATGCAGTTGTTGTCGGTGCACAGTGGTGAGCACTCACCAAAGTTACCTTAAGACGATTTATTAATTCTAATCTAAGGAGAAAAAAGAAGAAAGTCGAAAGAAAGAAAAAAAGCCTGTGAAGGGGTTGTTAAGTGTGCAGAAGACTCACAGTTAGGTGCAATGCAATTTATTATTAAATTCTTGGGAAATAAAAAGGAAACAAACTAAGCTATCAACATTGGGGACACCAAGACCGTATATGCTTTATTGACCACATCTTCCGGTTTCTCCTATTACTTGATCCAATCCTCCTTACTGAACATGATAGAACCTCCTTGTAAGCTCGTGTTGGTCATTCCGCAAGGGCTGGACCGGCTTAGTACGCAGGTCCGTATTCCGGGACATGTCCCGTAACAAAACCAAAACGCAGCCTATGTGTAGTAGACCAGTAAACATTCCTTGCGTGACCGTGAATCCAGAGTGGCTCAGACATCACATGACCAGTGTAAGGCTTCACGAACTACAAGTCCATAGATCTTTACAGCCAGGGCGCGCAGCCCGTAACACAGTCAAGCAATGGATGAAGGGAGGTCGAATCAAGATCGGATATATTCCAACAGCTAAGATGGCTGCAGATGGATTGACGAAGCCATTTGGTCCCCAGAAGATGCCCGAGTTTAGATCAATGGTCGGAGTATGAGACCCGCAAGCTACATGGCCACGAGAACCCACTTCTCCGGAACTCCGGGAAGGTGGTGAGATCCGCTATTCAGGCGAGAATTAGTTAGACACATTAAAACATCAACCAATGCCTCGTTCTCTTTCTTCTCTTCACTCCAGGACATTCAGTACGTCCTCCTAATTTTACTGTCAGATTATCCATGTTCGCAAACTGGCTTCCGTGCAGCATTTTATGCCGCCCATAAAGCCTCTATGACGGAAAGAGATATCAAGGGAAGATTTAGAGGAGCCGGGCTTGTTCCTTTAGATCCAGAAAATTTCATCTCTAAGCTTGATGTGCAGCTACGGACCCCGGCACCACTTGAGGAGGAGACCAGCCTTGCAACCCTTGGATTGCCAAGACACCAAAGACTGTGCTTAAGGCCACTTCTCAATCTGAATATCCTGACAGACAAACCAAGCACGTCAAAGTATCTCTTCGGCGTTTAGCCTTGAGGCGCTCAAGTCATTTTCTAGTGGGATGAAAGCAAAAGTATGTCAGATGACATTACTCATGTCTGAGAACTAGATACTTCGATAATCGAACGAGACGCTTATCAAGCAGCGCAGGGTGAAAAGAAGGGGCTACAGAGTACAAGAACAATGAATGTAGATGATGGTAGACAAGCAATTGATCAAAAGGACAATAAAATGCGGATAGTGGTGGAATTATCGAGAAGTGGTAGTCGAGGAAGGTCAAGGCCAGTAAATGAAAGGCGCTAGAAAACATGTAGCAGAACTGGCCATAATGCAAGAACACGTGAAATATTGGCTACACAGCCTATAGAAGAGAATAGCACTTAGTTTCAGTTGTTTGGATGCTTTGTTGTGTTTTAAGCGTCGATTTCTTCGGTGCGCATACTTGTTAGCTGCCCATGCTTATCGTGTATGCTAGTGTAACGCAGCATCATAGTCATGCGTGCGTTCGCTTTTTTTTATATCTTCAAGATAGAAATCGCAATAAAAAGACAAAAGGCTATTTAATAAACTCATATTATTTGCCATACTCTCCCCCAGATGTCTGAATTACTACCTGGCATGTTCTTGCATTATGACCAGGCTTGCCGCAGACACCACAATGCTGAATCCCCAGTCGTACCGGCCTTCCCTGACCACCACTTCTCGATGATTCAGCCGCTAGCTACACATCCACATCCATTTGATCAATTGCTTGATTTCCTCCCTTTGCTACCATTGACCCTCTTCTCTGTAGTCGGGTTCTTTTTGCCCCCCTAGCGTGGACTTTGCATCTCGTTTGCCTTTTCAAGGTCTTTGACCAGGTAGTGAGTTGATACTGGCCTACACTGACGACTAACGGTGGGATCGCTTGACCATCTACATGAATGGCTTGAACACTGTAACCAACTCCCAATTTTCAGACTGCACTGACTTTGGCTGTCCACACCTATCTTTGTCTGTGACGACCGTTCCGTTCAGAATTACAAAACAAGCCTCATCAACGTTGCAGAAATCCTCCAACCATATGCCATACTTCACAATTGTGTTGCCTACAAGCATAAACTAGTTATAGATTATGGCCGAATCTTCACACTTGGCTCTCTAGTAGTCATATTTGTGAGAACAACATGTCTTGAGGCCTGGCTGCCGACTGACAAAGTTTGAAGCCTAATGAGTGCAACCTGGCGACGTGTCACAGTCACCCAGCAATTGACCGGCCCTTGATTTTACACCAGGCAGCCGGGGAGAAAGTCCTCGTAGATCTAGGCCCAGAATGAACTGGATAATAATCAATTTCTCAAGATTAGATCGTCGACACGATTAGGGGATCCAATCGCGTCACAATTGAGTTCCCTTCTGCTAGTGACGTAGCTGATGCCCAGAGATTCTAAGGAGGTTTGCAGCACTTCGGATGCTTGGTTTTAGGTTATTATGAAGGGCTTGAAGTGCAAGAAGCGGTTTAGTCTCAGTATTTGTGGTTGACATATTTCATGGGTGAGGAATGGACTGATCAAGTGAAAAGTTAGATGTAGGAGGAAACAGTGCGACGCATACTTGTGAGGCATGTTATCAATCTATGAAATCCCGAGTTTCATCTTCTCCTGGCTTGTATTTTCTATCTTGTCGCATAACGTAAGTCGTAAGTGAGGGCCCAATACAAGTGAGTGTCCAATTCTTTACCACCTACATTGTATATTCTTTTATAAAAAAGCAACAAAGCATCTTATCAACTAAAACTAGTTGCTGTTCTCTTCTCTAGATATGTTCTTGATTTATGACCAGCCTTATCACATATTCCACGCTGCCATTCGCTCGCCAGCCCTAACCTCCCTCCCCTGACCACTACTTCTCAATAGTTCAGTCATCACCTGCACATTAATGTCTTTCTGCTTAACTTTAACGCTCCCCCCACATACAGCCATCTTGCCTATGTTCTGTAGCCAGGTCCTTTTTGCTCTATACTGCTTAACAAGAGTCACACTGTCTTGTCAAAGCACCTAGTGTTCGGACTTCGATAAGGCATTCTAATGCACTTTCCATCAGTTTCTAGGGAGTAGACACGGCGGACTGCGTGCTGGCAGTAGGCAGAAGTCATGAAGTCTTCAAAGTGGGTGTTAAAGAACCTGGGATGACTGAGTGTTTGGGTGTGGAGGATGATAGTTGGCGGAGGTGTTTATCCAGGAATTCATTCATATTGTCCAAGAGTAACTCAAGACTGCACTTGGTTTCATATCCACCATGGAAAGCTCTGATTGCATTGATACGAGAGCCGCAGGAGATGTCGGTATATCTTATGCCACCTTTGAGTTGCTATACTAGATCCTCGTCTTAGGTCCTCACTGCTGAAGATTTGAATGTATTTGTCACAGACCTGTGAGTGCCAGGGATAGATAGACTCGACAGCAGAGTGTCATCCGCAAGGTGGTTGGACATCCAGTCGGCGTTCTCGCCAGTGCCGAAATCAATGGACCAGTAGTCGTCAATACCTTCGAAGCGAGCACCTTGGATAAAGGCCAGAAAGGCTAGGATCGTGGAGAGAGAAGTACATTTCAACAATGGGATCAATCGAATATTCACTGTAGCAGACAAGCACAAATATCAGCTGAATGTGAGAAAGAAAAAATGAAGGGAGTAATAGTAAAATGAGATTGATAGGGCACAAAAGAGATTTGAAATCTTTAACAGTGGGCATGATGTTGCATTAATAGTTGGATCATAGGTGGACTCTAGTAGAATCACCTCACATTGTTAAGATGTCAAGTCCAAGAGTAGCCACACTTAGATTACGATATTTTTGAGTAAGCCTACATGGGCTCATGTAGAGTTTGATCATAGGCCCCTTATATCGAGTTACATTTCTTAGGAGTGGCATAAGAGAACAATTCAGCCTTTAGGGAGCTTCAAGGCCCTATAGGTATGACAACAACACATGGACTGCCTCATCGTCCTTGTTCTTTGACAAGGGCTTCTAATACTTCTGTCCTTTAGAACCCTTGCTGGCCACACCCGCGATGCTAGCCAAGTTATCAAAAGTTAACAGTAAATATAAGGAGGACGTGCTAAATGTCCTAGAATAGAGAAGAAGGAATGAGTGATTGATGATGGTTCAATGTGTCTAACTAATTCTCGCTTGAAGAGCGGATCTCAACCGATTTATACATCCATCACTACCATGTATAGACCAAGCACATGGGCCTTAGAAGAAGGCCCTTTGTGTCTGATGCTAACCCCAGTGTTTAGGCGAACTAGATCAGGGTCAGCAATCCTGGTAATCTTGACTTATGTTACTGACAAAAGTTAATTGGGGGCGATGAGCACCGGTGAGCATTGCAGGGGTGCTCATTACCGCATGAAATCTATGACGATTTTGCTAAAGTCCGTCGCTGGTAACGAACCACCTTAGCTCCAGTGGGCATATTTCATTTGCTGTTTGCTCTTTTTTTGATGGCATAAGTCACACAGATGGCTCTGGTCTCTAGCATTTGCTATACTAGGTGTATCCTGATCATAAAAAGTTTGTGCTCATAACTCAAGTAACTGATATCCTGCCTGCGCCTCCGCTCAAGCTAGGACAACTGTCGGAACAGCCTGGCACGCATCCTACAAATTTACACCGACTATTACTAATTACTTCTAAAATCTTGTTGACCGCAAAACGTTTCATCTATCATAAAGTCATGTAAAAATAGTCTCCATTAAAGTCAGCCACGAACGCCTCGACATCGAAGATCTAGGGTAAATGTTAGTCAACCACGAGATAATGTATTTATATTGGCTGAAAAGTTTTGGTTTTTGATACCTATTATTGTTGCCCAGCTCAGCAAAGTCGCATCTCCTGAGCTTCCAATTTGCAGCTAATCATAGCCGGCTACTTCTACAGTTATGAACAATGCCTCTTTGGGAGTATCCTGAATTGCATATATCATGGACTGGCGACATCACGCCGAGTGCACTGAGCGGGTTAGACTAACGGGAATGGAGTATCTTCACTCGTAGCTGGTTGACTGATGACTTTGGGGTGCCCAATGAAGCCTATGGATATAAATCATGGCCCACACGAACAAATCATTCAAATTCAACACAACCTTTACTCATAAAGTCATGATTCGCCCAGTGGGTGCTTGCAAATTGTTCGCAATCTTACGCTCGTAACTCTCTATTCATCGTCATTGTAAGTGTGAATCTTCTATTAGATATTAACTAAGAAATTGCCGCTTTAGCTGGCCTTCTTCCCTGCTTTCTATTTCTTCTCCGTCTCCCTCGTTCTGACGGTAACATGGTGTGCTGTCCCTTCATCAACTAAGCCAAGTCTGTAGGACCTTTGCGTCTATTTATGCTATCGTGGATTTCTTTGCATCTATAATGGCAATTATGCTTCATGAGAATCATCCTTGCTAGTCGTAACCGTATCAGTGCTATCGAAATGAATACTGGGGAGCTCAGGAGCCTGATACTTGTCGTTGAGCTTCACGATGAGATCGACTAGCAATTTCCCAGGAAAGTCCATTACAACAATTCCAAAGCAGTCGCCTTCTTTGTCCCTGAGATATTGGCCAAGAAGCTTGTTCATTCCCGCATCGGGACTATTCCTAGCAGCAATGTCGATGGGGTGGACGCCAGTGCTAGCCGTGGTATGGGTGATGCGCAGCTTATTAGAGCCTGGTTGGGGGGCCTTGCTGATGTGGGATTTGACGCCATCCCATTTCTTCCCCAAAAAGTGAGTACCAGCGGCAAGATTGTGATTGTAGCTAGATACAGTATCTGGACCCCAAGGGAGGCCATACAGGTCGGCGTGGTTGGTCTTGAAATCCTGTAAGATAAGCACCTTGCCGCGCAGCTTGCCTAGTGTAGGGACGGCAGCGTCTTCGGCTTGTCTAGAGTAGAAATGCCGGGCATGACGAGAGTCAGGCGCGAGGTATGTTTTAATGGTTTCGAGGAAGTCTTTGGAATGATCAAGTATTCCCCTCCCATCGTGGATGCGTAAAATGATAGTTTCACAAGGATGTTCATCAAGAAAGTGATGTAATGTACTTAAGACGTCCCCAAGACTATAGCCAGTATCGGTAGCTTTATGATAGACCATCATATAGGAAGCTACAGGTTTGCAGGTGACATCAATGTATCTGATCCCACCAATAAGCTGCTTAGCCAAGGGTAGATTTTGAGTCTGCGTCGTGCTGCTTGCCATGTCATCTGTCATGGAATTGTGAGTTCCAGGGATGGATAAACTTGATATAGGCGTACCATCGGCGATGGTGGCCATCCAGTCGGCGTTTTGCCCAATGTCAACATCAAAGGACCACGAGTCATCGATGTTTTTGAAAGTACTAGCATGACTGAATGCCAGACAGGCTAGGGCCATGAAAAGAGAGGAACGCATATCGACAACGGCGCCAGGCAAGGCAAGTATTTGCAACACACAGGTGTGTAGAGCAGGAGGAGATAAACGACAGTAAGAGAAGGGGTTGGCAAGCGATCGTAAGGCTAAGGAAAGGAAATAGCATCTGTAGTGTTTGGCGGTGGACATGATCTGGTTTTAATGGCTGGGCCGTGGGCGTGCCTTGGTTAGCTCGCCTTGCGAAGAACTAAAGTCCGGTGGCGGTCATGGTGATATCCCATCATCCCCTTGGTAAGCCCCGCATCAACTGAGCTAGAGCCAGCCCGCAGAAGCCCTTTGAACATTTTTCTTTTCTTAGGTATGAAATAGGAAATCAGTCAAACTTCTGGATGGCTACAGAATCCCAAGTGCATGATTAGTCTAACATCAATAAATTACTTGCCCTGCTATCTGTGCTGATTGCGAGATGCGTCTAAAGCTATCCTTCACGCAGAATCTTAACCGGCTATAGTTGCGATTTTAGCCAGATTAAATGCAAAAGTCAGTTAAACACAAGTTATAGTAATCCCCGCATTGTTGTTGGTTAATGCATAGGATCTATGACTACTTTGACAAGGTCTCCTGTTAGTGGACGTAAGCCCTAGTACCGGACTACATTACATGCTTCTTCTAGTCTCTTGGTTTTGCCATAGACTCCAATCCTTAGCACTGCACAAGTGCCACATGACAGCTGTAGTCCTCTGTGCGTCTTACACTCTTACACTATGCGTATCTACTGCAGAAAAACACTTGCCCATAACTCTCCCCAAACCCCTGCTTAGGCCTTCGCTCAAGCCAGGACTATGACTTGGAGAGCCAGCCGCAGGGGCCAGGTAAGAACGAAATGCAAAAAATACTCTAGATCGGGATGATGTCGGTCTTCCTTCCCTTCCCTAGATTCATGTCTAGTCATCTGTCACCTATTCTACCCCGACTTAAGCTCTTTCTATGTACCTACTCACGTGCTCCGACCTCAATCACAACACTTGGGCTGGTACTTTCGTCGACCTCAGATCTAGCCGCAGAATATGACCCGCTGCTATCTTTAGTTTAGTGAAATACGAAGATAATAAAGTACCCTCTCTGGTCAAGGAGCGCTTCGTGCTTAATCTCTGACAATTTCTGGTCATTTGTAAGCTATGCTATCCTCCTGTTTTATGGCTGCGAGACGCGCTTAAGCTTCTGCCCCTGGAAAAGATCTAACTGTTTTCTAGGCTGCCTATGGGTAGGGATTGACAGCCATTTGACATTTTGCTGAAATCTCCGCATCAGAATCGTGTTCCAAGGCATTGAATAAAAGTTGCCAGTCGCTGTGGGCAGTATCTCATCCAGCGCCACAAAACAGAAAAGGCCTACCCGGCCACTCAAATATAACCCGGGATTCATGATGTGAGAAATCATGTGGAAGGGTTCTAGTGTTATTAGGCTTCTGGTGCTTCGGCCGAGTTGATATTTGATGATCCCTTAGCGACATTAGCTCATCGTGACGCCTGTCTCTCAAGTACCATCTCCACTTCACAACCGAATCCATGCGTTTGAGCACGGAGACTGCTATACGTGCGGAATCCACCTCAAAAATGGGCACACTCAGAAGCATTGCTCTTTTAGAAATCGCCACAACCTTTGCGCTGTTTTCTAAACATGGCCTTGGTAAGTTGCGCCCAAGGGCTTTCTTCACGAGAATTTCCCCGCAATGGTAGTCATAATGACCGCGGCTATTAGACAAGAGGCATGCAAAGAATAGGCTGAGCTAAGATGCACAGCACTGCTTGAATTTCTCAAAAATGAAGCTATCATGCCATTTTGGGATCCAACTATGCACTTCTTTCTTTCCTTGGCTACCAATCTTGGTGACTTTTCTAGTGAACTCTAGGGTAACATAACTAACAAAAACTCGTTAGTTACACATCATTGCAATGTTATTCTCCATCTCATACATGTGTCATCAATGAAATACCTCTTTTTACCCAAGATTGTTGCTCCGGACTTGCTATTTTGTGTTAGCGTTTCCTTCAACGCAAGTAGTCTTCATGAGCACTGACTATCCCATCCCACCTCATGCCTCTGCTATGCTATCAATAAATGCTTATACCAGTAAATCTATGTTATGCAGGGGCTGACTACCGTTCTTGCTGGGATCTCCGATCTAACCTACACATGTACCCGCGTAGGCAAGTATTCAATAGCTGACGCTATATTAAGATCGTGTACATGGCCATTGTTAGAGCTCCCCTCGCCAAGACTGCTACTTTCCGACACATAGCAATCGTGACTGCGAGTCTAGGCATTCCTTGTTACAAGCCTATATAAATTGTAAGAGTGTACAATGTAAGCCTAGCACTTGGCATTTGAAAGTCTAAAGACAAGTAGCAAAAATATTCATGTAATATACGCTACTATTCTGGGTGTGCTTCACTAGTAGGTACTTCATCACACTGATAGTCTCCATTCTTGACGTCATTATCGCCTTCAATACGTCAATAGAGGACATGGCGAGAAATACAGGAATCTCGGGGTAGTGTGATACCTGTCATAGCTAATTATCCACCTACTACTTGGCCAACGAGTTTAAGATAAGAGCTGAAAAAGGGAGCCCTGTGACTACGTCTGAGCTGGGGTAGCCAAGAAAAACGCCAAGACTGCATGCTAAAGACCGATAGGCTCGAGCATATGCTTTATTCCTTGTCCGAGCTACTTGCACGTCATCTTGTCCACACCATACTACGTTCGGAACAGCTATTGTTTTGAGTACAGACTGTCACTGATGATTATGCGAGATTTCGCCAATGTCCTGCCTCTCAAATTCCTGCTTTAATGCAGTCATTTCTATTTCGCCTCCGCCCAAGTCTGCCCCAGGCAGTAGAAGAGTATAGCACTAGTGTCTTGACGTGTAGACTGACTAACTGTTTTCAGTGCGCTACAAGCGTATGCGTAGTTGTTCATCTGTGAATCACAATCTAATTAGACATTTCATGTATTATAGATAACTCTAACGCTTTGATAACCATAGAAATAGCCCAAGTACATGAAGCTATAAAGCTCTGGCGAGCAAAATACCATTTAGATGACTATCAAGACCAAGACATTGATATCAACTTTTACTACCATTATCGGTGGCGTTTATCATGAGCATGGACTGGCCTACAAATCGATGTGCGATCAATCGAAACAGTCGTGTAACACGACGTCACCACCTTCTAGAAGCTTTCCATCCACTAACATAGATTTAACTGATCCTTAGACTTGTCTGCCTGTTCGTGGAGCACCTAGTAGTGGCAAGGAAAGGGGTCTAAAAGAGGCTAACCACTACCATTCTGTGTTTAGGTACTCCGATAGCTATGTACTAATAGTAACTAAACCAGACAGTTAACCGACAAATAGAATGTTGGAAAGATTACCTAAAGTACTTGATAAGTAAGCGCCGCAGTCATGTAAGCGCCGCACTTTTCTACCTTACACCTAACTTTCCATTTGATCAATCGATTCTCAACAACCTAATATGTCAGCCATTACTATTGAAGCTAGAACCCTTATTGCCCTTCATGCCCTTCAAAATAACCCAGAACTAAGCATCCGACGAGCTGCAAGCACCTATACAGTCGATGAGCGACGACTACGTCGCCGGCAGCAAGGCATCCAGTCTCGACGTGATACTATCCAGAAATTACGTCGGCTATCTGATCTAGAGAAACAGATTCTTATTCACTTTATTCTCGACCTAGATTCGCGAGGATTTCCCCCTCGGCTTCGTGGTGTGAAAGAAATAGCTGATCAATTGCTTGCCAACCATGACGCACCGCCAGTTGGCACGCGTTGGGCTCATAACTTCGTCAAGCGACACCTAGACCTTGAGACGCGTTTTTTTCCGTAAATACGTCTACTAGAGAGCTAAGTGCGAAGATCCAGCCATTATCCGCGATTGGTTTCGGCTTGTGGCGAACACAATCGCGAAGTATGGCATCCGATCAAATGATATCTATAACTTCGATGAGATTGGCTTTCTTATGGGTATGATTACGAGCGGAATAGTTGTCACAGGCTCAAAAAGGCGTTCAAAGCCGAAATCAGTCCAGCCTGGAAACCGGGAATGGATTACGGTCATTCAAACGATCAATGCGGAAGGCTGGGCGATCCAGCCGTTCATCATCGGTGCGGGCCAATATCACCTCGCCAACTGGTACCGAGAAAGCAACCTTCCGGGCGATTGGGCTATTGCAACGTCCCAAAATAGCTAGACCGATAACAAGACCGGTCTCGAGTGGCTTAAGCACTTTGACCGGTGGACAACCAATCGATCAATTGGTTCCTATCATCTCTTGATCCTCGGTGGCCATGAAAGTCACCACTCTATTGAATTCGAGAGATAGTGTCAGGAAAAGAAAATCGTCCGGCTTTGTATGCCACCCCATTCCTCTCATCTACTCCAGCCCCTTAACGTCGGGTGCTTTAGCGTGCTAAAGCAAGCTTATGGTCGAGAAATAGAGCGATTGATCAGATGCTCTATAACTCACGTTTCAAAGACCGAGTTCTTTTCGGCCTTCCACGCAGCACACGAGGCCACTATGACGGAAAGAAATATTAAGGGGGCTTTTAAAGGAGCTGGCCTTGTTCCCTTTGACCTAGAAGCTGTGGTCTCAAAGCTTGATGTACGGCTACGGACTCTGACGCCCGCCGAGGAGGGGGCTGAACCGTCGACCCCATGGGCTTCAAAGACCCCAAAGACTGTGCTTGAGGCCCAATCTCAGTCTGAATACCTCGAAAGACGGATGAGAAGGCACTAAAGTAGCTCTCCAGAGTCAATTCTAGGAGCTCTTAAGTCTCTTTCTAAGGGTACTAAGGCAGTCTTGCATGAGAGCGCCTTATTAAAGGCTGAGGTCCAAGATCTTCGTCAGGCAAATGAACTACTAAGCCGGCGCCGGAGGGCAAAAAGGACTAGACTGCAGAAAAGAGGGGTAATGACAGTAGAGGAAGGAAGACAGGCAATTGATCAAATAGATGTTGATACTCAGGTAGCGGCCGAATTGTCGAAAAGTGGTGGTCAAGGAAGGTCAGTCGGACCTGGTGTTCAGCGCTGTGGTGTATGCGGTAAGCCCGGCCATAATTCAAGGACCCATCAGGTACTGATTGAGATATCTGGGGAAGAGTATAGTGAGTAGTTTTAATTGATCAGATGGTTTGTGATGTTTTATCGTGATAACTATAGAGGGGGTTAAGAAAAGTGCGGCGCTTACATGACTGCGGCGCTTACTTATCAAGTACGTTAGGGTTAATTCTGTCCAGCAGCCAGTGCGGCGTCGTTTGATCTCTGTGATTCCCGTAAACGTTAAATATATTCAAGTTCAAGCTCAATCTCTATGTGAATAAAATGCGAAGTTTGCTTATTTATCTGCGATTCGCCAAGTCATATTCTCAGTGCAATTTATATTTATATTAATCACGATCCAAGACCCCGGAGAACATCTTGATATCTTCCTTGAGCGTAAAAATAGAATGTTATAATGTTAGATAATGAACTCTAAACTTACACCATCATCCACTTTCTGCTCGTGAACCCCAACCATTTCTTTTTCTTCACTGGCTCTGTCTTTCTGTCTTCATAGTGGTAGCATCGTGTGTTGCCGCCCTATTATGTACAACTCATATATGTGTAGACTGCAGGTCTATTGGTCCTTTCGTAAGATTCTTTTCAGCCACAGCAACGTTTAAGCGCCACGACCAGCATCATCGGCATTGACTGCATCTGTATTATCAGAAGCAAGACTGGGGGTCTCGGTAATACGATACTTGCTGTTAAGTTCCACAATCTTCTCCACTAGAAACTCGCCCGGGAAGTCCATGACGATGATACCGAAGCAATCGCCCTTTTCATTCGACAGGTATTCACCCATGAGTTTGTTCATTCCAACACCAGGATAATTCTGAGCAGCAATGTTGACGGGGCTGACGCCAGAGCTGGCCGTAGTGTAAGTGATGCGTAGCTTATTAGAGTCTTGTGGTGGAGACTTGCTAAAATGGGCTTTGATGCCATCCCATTTCATGTCTGAAAACATAGTACCAAGAAAAAACTTGCGATGGTAGTTGGACACCGTACGAGAACTCCAGGGGAGACCATAGCGCCCGACGGGATCAGTCTCAAAGTCTTGCAGAATGAAGATCTTTCCACGAATCTTGCCAAGAGTTGGTATCGTAGAAATGCCATCCACATCCTCAGAGTAGATGAATTTTGAGGAACTTTGGACAAAAGACATGCTAGAGTAGAATTGTGTCTCGAAGGCTTTGGCGAAGGTTTTGGAACTGTCAAATATGCCGCCGCTCTGGATGCGTAGAACGATAGCTTCGCGAGGATTTTTATCCAGGAAGTCAAACATCGTCTGCCAAACATACCCAAGACTGTAACCAGTCTCAACAAGTCCATGGTACACTAGGATGTTCTGTTTATTATATCTGCATGTAATGTCAATGTACCTGATTCCACCAGCCAGCTGACGTTCTAACGGCACGTTCTGACTCTGCATTAGTTTGTTCGTAAGGTCATACGTCATTGAATTGTGAGTGCCAGGAATGGACAAACTCGAGAGAGGAGTATCATCGGCGATGGTGTCCATCCAGCTGCCAAGGCTGCTGACATCGACGTCAAAAGACCAGGGATCATTGATATCGCCGAACACACCAGCGTAGCTGAAGGCCAGAAAAGGCAGCGTCGCTAAGAGAGAAAACCGCATATCAATAACTTAATCAGATGATTTTATGAAAAGGGGGCATATGCAGGTAGTGATTGAAATGACAGAAGAGAAAAGGGTATAGGTTCATGGCGAAAGGAAAGGATTTAGGGTGTTGAAAAAGCGACCGCGATTTGGTATTAATATTTGCACCGTGACCACACTTTGGTAAGCCAGCCTTGCTGAGATCTAAAGTCCGGTTACTAGCATGATGATAGCCTAGTGATCTATTTCAGGAGCCTCCATCGGCCAAGCTAGGACCAGCACCAAAAGCCTCTCATGTCTTGTTGATTTTGCTAGGAGTAGCAATGGGAAATAGCTTCGAAGAGCGATAACCAAAGGAGAATAAAATCAGATGTTAGATTATTGGAGTTAGTCCGACTGCCTTTACTGTCTACACGGCGTTGTTGAGCCTCTTCTCGAGAGGGACTCCTTGGCTAGCCATAGTCATGGTATTAGCCAAGTCAAAGTTAACGAACAATTAAAGGCGTCAAGCAATAGTCAACAATAGCCAACCACACGTGTTAGATACTGACTACAAATAACCCAAGACCGTCTTCGCATGCTGTGTTTTCGTGAACAAAATGTTTGGTACCGGCGCCTTCATTACATATGTAGACTTTCCGAGTTTTTGTCCATACACGAATTGGCTTTTAGGACTAAATAAGTGTGCCAAGAGCAACTTGAGCCTCAAGTCGTACTGTAAGCTTGACATGCCTGTTTTCGAGAAAAAATACCCATCATGATAAGCCTAATAATTTAAATTTAGCCAAGATAGTACCATCGAGTTCTCGCATGTAAAGAGTTGAGCAAAAAGACTTTGAAATTCTTGCATTTGTCCATAGACAACACAAACCTGCACTGTCGCTTAAACAGACACACAGACCCAAGCAATCACAATCACATACAGTAAAAATTCCTTTGCGAGCGGTGCACCGGATAATGTTTATCGAGGCTACTAGGGCATTTCCTGTCATTATTATGCCACCAGGCCTGGCTTCACAGGGATGTAGCGAGCGCAGGTGTCGCCGAAAAAACTTAAAATTGGCTGCTATTAGTCTGGGAGTGTGATCCTAGGGCTTAGCTTCATGCTCTTTTGTGGCTTGGCTATAGCGTGCTATTGCTCCTGTTTGTAGTGCTAGGTATTGGATCGCCTTTACTCCCGTGCCCATGAAAATACTAAGATTGTTCCTTCGCCTGACAATACACAGGAAATACTAACCCTCATGCAATTCTTGACATTTCTGCCCGAGAATCCCGATTTCGAGGCACTAACTAGAATGTTGTTAGTCACTGTGGATGTGTATCTACGAGTTTCACCACGCGGCACAAAGCCTAACTGTTTGCACCAACAGACGGATCGCATGGCTCGCGGAATCTGCGACCTGGATACATTTTGCTACTTACCACTTCATGGCTGCGATGGTCTTATGTTTGAACGCTAGGTATCGTGTTTCCTCAATGTCTGCCCCCAAAAAATGACTCTACCCTATGACCAAATCTTTACATATAAACACCAAAACTTGTAAGCCTGCTACAACCATGTCCAGCATTGTGCTAGTAGAGAATGAACGGCAATCTTGCTTGACTTCTGCTACTAAGATGCAACGGCATCTCAAAATGTTTCTCTGACAGCCCGATGGGACCCTGAATGGGTAATATGTCAGAACATGACCAAGCTGACGCGCAGACAATATTTGACCACAGACCCAGGTATAAATCTCTCATAATAGCAGTCTTCAGGGGAGAGAGGAAGAAGGAAAGTCCCATTGATTCAAGCAATTTCTCACCACAAAGCCCTTGCAGCAAATAGTCGTACAGATTCCGTCAAGAACCTTTTTAAGGAGTATTTCTTCGCAATAGTTCGCCCAGAATTTCCGTTAGCCGTAGGCCTATAAAAGTCACAGTTATAAAAAGGAGGTTGAGCTATGTCGTGAAATCGCTTGTATTGGTTGAGCTCTCTTCCTTCTCTCCCTGAGGTCCTGGGCCATGAGAGATTTATACTGGGGTTTAAAGTCACATGGCTTCGTTCGCACGTCGGCTTACTCATGTTCTGACAAGCTACGACATCAGTGCCGAAGTATTGTCAACAAGCAAACCACCATTCTCTTTGATGGGCCGACAACCATAAACGTGAGCTTCGACACTCGATGTCTTGGTCCAAGACTAGTCAGCTAAAAGCTAGGTTATGTAGATGTAATCCCCAAGTAGGGGCTCTTGGCAACGGCATATCTTTGTTATCTGGTCTAATGGAAACGTCTCCATGGGCTTCAGCTGGTCTTGCAGTTATGCCAAGCTAATTTTACAGCGATAAATTGTGTCCCCCTTACATATCTGTGGCTAGTAAAATATACACTTATGACATCATGCGGAATCATCTTGACTGATCAGAGCGATGAAAATAGAGACGGGTGGGTACAGGGGAGAATCACAATTGACATATTCAAACTAATGGCTAGATGATCGATGGCTTTGTGTAATAGGGGAATCCCAGACTTGAAAAAATGGACTTGATGAAAATACAAGGCAGTTGTTGCTCATGGAGCTACAATCGGCCTAGTAGGTTCCAAGTTCCAAGGCTATCCTCCATATTGATCACAGTCCCAGACTCATCAACCGATCTTCGGCACCGCCGTGATAGGGAGAATGTTGTGTTATACATTAAAATTATAGAGATTCCGATGCGTCTGGCTGTCTACTTTATCATCTCGTATCTCCTACCGCTACTAGCAGAACTGCGAATTCCCGCGTTTTCGAGGCACGCAACTAAAGGGGGGCTCTGAGCCCATTTATCCGGTCGTGGGTTTTCTTCTAGATAGAGAACTATTTGAACACCGTAAGCAAGATCATCGACAGTGCCTGTGTAATGGCTGTCAGAAGGAAGGCTAGGGGGCTCAGAAACAAGATACTTGTCGTCAGGACTTAGGATTTTCTAAACAACATACCAGCCGGGGAAGCCCATGACAATGATACCGAAACAGTCACCCTCATGACGCAAGAGATATCGATAAATAAGTCTGTTTATCTCAGTGCCAGGAGCATCCTGTAAAACCATGATAATAGGCCTGACGTCTACGCTGGTCGTAGTGTATGTGATGCGCAGTTGATTAGGGTCTTGCGATGGAGCCACGCTGAAATGGGATTTAATGCCAGCCCATTTCGCGCCTAAAACATAGTACTGGGAGGAAACTTGTGATTGTGGCTAGACACGATACGAGAATCCCAGGGCAGGCCATGAGGGTTGAGGGGTTTGGTCTTGAAGTCCTGCAGAATGAGAGCCTTGCCGCGAAGCTCACCAATAGTGGGCGGAGTAGTAATATCTTCGATGCCTTTGGAGTAGGCATGCTTGGGTGGCACGATCAGCAACCAAGAGACCATATTTAAAGTATTTTTCGTTGAGGCTTAGAAGATACTTGGAATCATCAAGTATGCCACCTCTGGATGTGTAAAATTATAGCTTCGCGAGGGCGCTTATCCAGGAAGTCAAACATCATCGTCCAGACATCCCTAAGACTGTAACCAGTCTTGGAGCGACCATGGTACACTAGGCCAGTTTTGTTGTACCTACAGGTAATGTCAATTTTCCAAACATGACAATCATCTGAGAGGACATGCTGTGGGCAGAGGGAATACGGACATCGACATGCAATGCAAACCACCCTCTGTACCGGACGACAATTGACTCCTTGCTGAGCAAATCTAGGTGGGCCTTGGCTGCCTCTTCCCTGCTCAGTTTCACTTCCAGCAAATCGGCTGACCCTTCCTGTTCTGGATGGGTTTTGTCGAGTCCCTGATCGGGTGTATCAGAAGGGCCTTTGCCTTGTCGATGCTCCCATCATAGGATGCGATATGGGCCTACTCAGATGGCTCACGCAACAGTGACGGAAACACTAGAGCAGGCTGAGCTGTCTACTACTGAGGCAAACTGCCCGTACAGGGGAATGGCTCATGCGGCAGACACAGGGAAGTGGCGGACGCAGAAGCGATTTGTGCCCTCAAGGCAATTGGAGCTGCCACTGAACACTGAAGTCGCCCCTCCCCCCCACACACACAGGCAGAAGGCCTAAACCTGTGTGTCGACAATTTGGGAGTGGTAAAACGAGTCGGTCGGAGGATGCAGGTTCTGGGCACTTCGCAGCTCGCAATAGACGAGATCCCTCGTGTCCTCGCAAGATGGAAAGGCCGATCTGACAACCTGGCCCTGGAAAAGCCAGTCGGCAAAGTGCACTGGGTCCCAGAACACTGCAAAGTCCCGGGCAATGAAGCAGTCGATCAGCTGGCCAAAGCTGGTTGCAAGATCGAGAACCTTCCGGTCCCAAGGGCGACAATGTCACTGAAAGCAGCAAGAAGACGGAGGAACCAAGTCTTGAAAGCAGACCTCCAACACCAGATAAAAGAAAACTACCTGAAGATCAGACGTCTCGGTGAAGCGGTGAACTGGCCGAAACCATACGACATCGACTGGCTGAAGGGGCTACATAGAGGTACGGTTGGTGGAATCCTAGCAGCGCGCGCTCCGCACACGGCGACTTCGAAGAGTATCACGTGCGGCTCAGCCACAAGAATGCAGAAATACGGTGCCCAGTCGCAGGGTGTGATCAAGCCAAGACCTTTAGCCATCTGTGGAAGTGTCGAGGCAGCGAGAAGAAATTGTCCATGACATTTGTACGAAAGCTCCTCACAGGAGAAAGGAGTTGTAGATACCTGTTAGGAAAACTAGACCCTAGTTGGGGGGTGTTCCGCGTTGGGACATGAGAGGGAACGGCGCGGCGAGAAGGTGATTTCTCGGAAGTGGGAGTGCCGAGGTGCAAGATTGTTTTCCTTTGCTACTTTCCTTTTGTATTTGTACGACGCTATGTTTACTGCTGTGTCTCTTGTTTGATGTTGGTTTTTTCTTTTTTCGCTTATTTCGTGCATTTCCTTTTTCTGCCTTTTTGTACCTCAACCACGGTAGAGCGGAAACGAGCAACAAGTTAACTTGGGAGCAATTGCACTTCGCTCGCCGAAGCTCTACAGTGAACCTTGCAGAGGGCTAATCCTGTCCGGTAGCCAGTCTGGCGTCGTTTAATCTCTGTGATTCCCGTAGACATTAAATATATTCAAGCCCAAGTTCAAATCCTGGGCAGGCTGGCTTACTGCTTTCACTAGAATATCCATTTACGATTCACGTAGCCAGTGACAACTTAAGGAGTCTCCTTTGCTACCCATTTCAACATGGGTACCTCTCGCTGAGCTTTAGGCTATATTGGCAACAACAATACACTGCTTCTTTAGTTATCTCTGAGTGGGACTCTTTTCGTAGTAATATATTTTTATTTATTTGTACTGCAACCTTTGGTACCTATTCAATATTAACTTGATCATTTTTTTATGTATCATGAACCCAAATTCGTAACGTCACTTCCTAATACTGGCCAGGGTTAGAGTTGGAAT